>JAGVVM010000012.1:0-16885 GCA_019149425.1 Psidium friedrichsthalianum
AATGCAAGCTGCAAAAGGAAAGTATGAACAATTACTAGCCTCTTCATTCTAAAGAACACAATAAATATCAGAAACCATGCAGCTGCAATAACATAAAGAAAGTAAAACCCGGTGATTCTCATACATGATAATAGTGTCGATCAGGTGTCTCTACTTCAACTGGAATATCAATCAAGTTTGCATCAAAACATCTGCAAAAATATGGAGAAAACAATTAGGATGTCACAAACGGAGGACACATTAAGTAGGATTAAGTAATATATGCCATGGATATATTTTGCACAGCTTACTCTAATCTTCAGCTTAAAAATCTGAACAAGATATATCCTATGGGTACTCAAAGTCCCAATTGACAAAATTGTCTGACCCTAGAGATGTAAAAGAAGGCACATGCTAAAGAGAAATAAGAAGTGACAGTCAGACCTCTGGATTTTTAAAAGTACCGGCATGCTATTGGAGAATAACAGCATAATGTTTGTATGAAGGCACAAAGTACTTATGTTAAAAGGAAATAGAATTGCCAATGAATCTTTTCAACAGAAAAATCAGTTAGGGCCCCAGTCATTGCTTTACCAGTAAATGTGCTCATATTTTACAATGACAATAAGAGTTCATTCGTCATTATGGATCTAAACATTCTTACACCCCCAAAAGTTCAAACAGGTTTGCTGCAAAAGGTGCTTCCAAACTCCTCTAAGGCAACTCCAACTTCTCCAAAGCACAAGAAGTACTCAGTCCTATTCTGCCACTCCAGTGACCATGGATGATTGCCTTCTTAAGCGGAGTAATGTAACTCCCTCTTTCCAAAGGCAGCATATTAATTAACCAGTGGAACAGAAAGAGGAACAAGAAGACGAAACAATATCTAACAAGGAAGAAAGCCGGGGAATTAAATTAACAAATTGGCTCCATGGTTCAAAGACAACTATCAAAGATATACCTGTGATTAATGAACCTGGCAACATTCCCATGATACGTCGCATCTAAACACAGAGCCTCTTCATCATGCAAGTGCCCTTCTGATCCCCAGTCCGCATCAAGCATTACTGGGTATGTATGTCTCTCATGGACATTTTTTTGCATATTACGCTCATATAGCTCTGTATTTGTCACTATTTCCCCCACATATTCACAAACAAAGGTTCCCTTGGGTAATTCCTCAACTGTTCTGACACCCCAGCCTTTTCCTTCTTCAGTCAAGAAAACCTGAGGATAGACGAAATGCATCTAGATAAAAGAAGCAACATAATTTAAATCTTCAAACTAGATTATCATGAGGAGGGAGAGAACAGTAGGCTTAGATGAGTCAAGTATTCTCGAAAAGTTACAGACATTATAAGGTATGTAATTATATATTACGACTGTACACCCAAAACATGTGATGAGCATCAAGCAATTCAGATGTTTAAGTAATTTAATGCATTTCACGAATGTACAGAAATTCTCAAGTGAAAGATGTTAACTTATACGATTTACCACCTGACTCAATCCCCCAAACCACGAACATTGGATAAAACAGTCAACTGCAGATATCTTGTGCATCTACAAATAGCCAACTGACCAACATTTTACCCCAAAAGAGAATGCTCAACCATAATTTTGTGTTCTTTACCACACAGGCACATTTATCAAAACCATACAAT
The DNA here is from genome assembly GCA_019149425.1 of Psidium friedrichsthalianum. NCBI lineage: Eukaryota > Viridiplantae > Streptophyta > Magnoliopsida > Myrtales > Myrtaceae > Psidium > Psidium friedrichsthalianum. The sequence goes on from JAGVVM010000012.1 coordinate 1,644, forward strand.
ACTTTGCTGCGGTTGTGTGGTTTTTTTTCTAAAATTGTCATTCATGTACAGCGAAATGAGATAAATTATCATAATTCTATGTTCTTTTACCGGAGTTAAGATGCATAACCACAAAATGAGACCTTTCTACCATGATGCCTGACTAAAGAGGGCAACAAGGGATATGCATGCATCTTAATATGGCAAAGCTAGCCAACAGTGGAGTAATATATATGTTTGAACATGATCGCCAAGAATCAATCATGTATGCTCTGGCAATCAGTTCAGATCAATTTGCAACTAAAAAGATGCTCGCACCAAATGATTTAAAGAAGATACTCACTTGCAACTTACACGTTATTCCTCTCTGTACTACTCTATTTCCACAGTGCATATCACATCCACATTTTCTCCAGCATTCTTTAATGAACTTGCGAATCAGATGGCCCTTGCATTTTTCAGGTCTTGACTCATTCCTAGACCTCTCTATTGGGCAGTCTTGACAGTAAACAAAATCCTTCTCTTGGGGATTCACTTTCGTCGATTTACAAGATTCTAGAAACTCTTCCTTAAGCTGACCTACTGGTGTGTAGGCAAACTCCCCACCAGTTTCACAGGCACAAGCACATGGCAGTTTTGAGGAGAGACAGTCGCCCGTACAACTTGAACAGCAGTCCTCATCCGCAATCCGAGCCAGAGAAATTTGCACATGAGCACTTTGGTAAATCATGTTATGTGGTATGTAATTAAAGGCAGGAAGTTGCTCATTACTAGGATCATCTGCCAGAGAAATTTTGACATTTTCAGCACCTTTTGTTATGTCAGTGAAGTCACCAAAACGGCTCTTTCTAACAGAATTGCAATGACGGCGATGAGCATCAACAGGACCACTTGAACTTGTACTAGCAATTGAGTTTGAAACTTCTGAATCCTTTCTAGAATAGCTTAGAACCTTTTGCTTGGACCTGCAATCCCATTGGAGTTTGAGACACTTCCTATGATGTCAGGAGACGACTTAGTCATGCCAGATCTTTCAAAGGGATTACAGCCAAGATCTAGATAACTTTCACAGATATCTTTCAGCAACTTAATAACAGAAAACTGAGACCCCACAATTTCGAAGGACTGCAAATATTTGTCCTCGACAAATTTCAAAACAGCACCCAGTCTTGGCCTCTGGAATTTCCTTTGAGTAAGGGCCTGTTTGCAGTCCAATGATAATTTGACTTCTCCCAGAGGTGACGAAGCAATGTTGATATGACCCCTGCAGCTGGAATGGTCATTGCTTACTGGGCAGTCATCCTTGTCTTCCATATCAGCATGAGAAGATGTAGCAGACTTCAGAAATTTACTTCTGGTCTGGGTACCATCCAATGGAGAATGTCGCTCTAAGCACGCCAATTGCCAAACCAAATAAATCAGAATGAACAGGAGCACAAAATTCTTGCAGAATGAAAACTATAACCTGGAGGCCTACTGGAACTGTTTCCTACAGAGCATCAAGCTATCCTGAATTACAACTTGCCAGCTACCAAATTTTCTACCCAGGAGAATGAGAAGAATGTGTCCCTCAGATAAAACACAAGGTGTGCATCTAGTTAAAATCACGTTCTCCTAATCAATACAGCATACTCAATGGTAGAGTTTGCTTCTCTAAAAAAGAAGCAGAGATTGTCAGGTATGTAGATCAACTTAATTATAATTTTCACCCAAACAGAAAAGAACGATTGCCATTAACTTAATATCGGCTAAAAATGCCAAGAAGATCTATTACAATCCTCAGTAATGAATGAAGAACTTGTTTCACTTCTACGAAAATCAGAGCAAGAGGTCCACACAGTATGCATTCCCAAGATAAAAAGAAAACTATCACGAGACGGGACTTCAGTTCACAACTTGGAGATCTACATGAGTCTTCACACTACCAAAGAAGCTCTTACAGATGAACACAAAAAGATCATAAACAACAACAGTGGCTCTCACCTCTCATTTACCCAAATATACATTTCAAAGGCATAATCAACCTCCTCTCTAAAGAAAATGCTGTAGCGCAAGTGCCTAACCTGATGGCAGATTGCATATAACAAGCTATACATACCTGAATGGCCTAGTCGGGTATGCTCAATCAAAGGAGACAATGCTGCGACAGAGCATCCTTTTGCCCTACTAAACTCTTTCTTACGAATTTTACCAGGTAGACCTTCTATCGAAATCTGACCTAGTCCAACCTCCCTAAAGTTGGAGAGGATGCTTTCCTAGAAGCCATCACTTCACTTTTAATCAAAGAATGAGAAGAACTTGTCTGCTTCGTTGAGTTACTGTGCTGCACATGAAGCAGCCGGGAATTATGGTTGGTTCCATCTCTAAAACTTTGTTGTGGTGACTCCACAAATCCATTGGAAGAAGTTGATAGTTCCTGATCTTCTGAAGCTACACTTTTCATACTAACAAAAACTTGGTTTTCCTGCTGTTCCAAATGTAGCCTCTTAGATGGTCTTTCACAACCATCGTGCCCTGCAGTACTGCCATTTCCATCACCTATATTCTGTTTGGAAACAAGACAGAAATATTAATGAGCAAAAGTGGACATCTTCAATAGTAAAGAAAAAGTGCACATCATGCAGTTACGGTTACTTCCAAGTTTCTGCGATGTTAGGATACTTCATGAGAACAAATAGGACTGTTCTGAGCCAATAATGTTAAAACAAAAGTAATATTAGATGGAAGAAGAAGTGTGGTGACCTTATCTTCCTTGGACTCATAATATGTATCTATGAGTGTCCGGAAATTCTCTTCTTCTATTAGTTCCCATTTTTTGTTGTAAACTCTTAAAAGCTGCTTCAAAATTGGCTTCACCTCCTCATCAGGAATGCCCAAAGCCCTCGTGGCTGCAAATGCCTGGCGCACCTTAACATCTGGAGCCATCAATGGATCCAGAATGCCTACTTCTGATGATTGTATATTCCCGTTTACTACAATGTCACCTGGATTTGGAATGTCTATTAGATCAAAATCAGAAAGGAAAGAACAGTTAATTAATAGGCAATTCATTACTCAGATGATTAAAAGGAGAAAAATAATAATCACCAAAAATAAATTTCATAGAGAGAAGTTTCTGCAATTGTTAGGGCTCCACAAAGGTACTAGTGTGATCATAAAACACATTACACACAAGGGATTCACATTAGCGGCAATCACACATAGTAGCAACCAAAACAAACTTCAATACATGAATTGCCAGTAAAATTGTTTTATCATATAATTAAACTGAGTCTCCTTATTCTTCAGATCCTAAGTATTACCTTTTGCCTAAGTAAAGTAACAGTGGCAAGTAAGCCTCCATGGTTATTTTAGACGTAAACTAGTAAGCATGGAAGGACCATATATCGGTAACAATAACTCTACATGAAAAAACCCCCCACTAAGACCTTCGTCAAAAAAATGAGGGTGTCAAGGCCCTGGTTTGGCCAGATTGAGTTCACTCATAGAGATCATTGCTGTCATAATTTTCACCAACAGGGAGTTTTACTTTTATGTTAAAAGTGTTGAAGCATCTCCTGGCATGCAGTTAGATTGCTATTGACTTCTACAGCAATCAGTTAAAAAAATTTCATTGTCAAACACAAACTTAGGAACTGGGAAGGGAACTCCACTTATCTATCACCAGAATTAGTCCTTAACATGCTAATGTCATATTTGACAGCTCAAAGTTTAACTAGGATATAAATTTTCCCCTCAGTACTTAAATGTTTCACATTCCATTCAAGATACAAGCTATTCGACTTTGCTTTTAGATCTAACCAGAAGACTGCGTGGTCTTTCCCTTCATCGCTATGCCAAAGACATGAGAAATACTGGCTTTATAGTTTCACTTTCACGAGATGTCCAATCATAACGTAAAAAAGTAATAAGATGGTTTGCAACACAGGAAAGAAAAACTTCCATTCCACCTGCCGAACATCAATTTCTTGCATTCCGTTCACACACTTCCATCAAATGGCAGCTCCTTCACTAACTGAACACCAAATTTCAGTTGTAAACATTGTTGAAACAGATTAGAACTGTAGAAGTATTATCTCACGTCGCTTGACAACAGTCCTAAAGGCACTTTATATTCATGTGGTCTCCCTCCACCTATCAACTTAAACTTTTATATTGGACTTTCTAATATGGTATCAGAGCCAGTGCTGTCCCTTTTGCGAATGTGCGTGGTCAAAATTCCATGTGAATGTGGATAGTCAAAATTTCATGTGCTGCTCATAATTCAGCTTGGACGTAAGAGGGAGTGTTGAAATATTGTCCCGCATCACATGACAACGGGTCATAAATACTCTTTATATTCATGTGGTCTCCTTCCACCTATCAACTTAAACTTTCGGGTTTGACTTTCTAGAAAGAGCCAATCATAAAAAGGTTTGACCTCACAATTCTGAAGGTACGCAATGAACTGCTAAGCATTGTCAAACCATCTGAAAAAGAAGTCTTCATGTAGCATTTCTATTGCAGTAACATAAATGAAAACGGGGAAGAATTCAATCTTTAAGCACAAAAATTTCAGCTCCTTCTATTCACTATGGATAATGTAGCAACCCATAATCCTCCAGAAAGAAGTGGAAGAAAATAGATCTCATTTCATTTGCCAATTTTCCCTATATTTCATGGAAGTAAAGTCCAGGTCTTGTCATCTAAAGCTATAGTACTAAGGCAATTGCTTTCCATGTAAGGAACCATAGCAACAAGTCTCCAAAATATTCCAAAATATAGCCAGAGATTACGTCAGATTTACACCATAGAATAGGTGAAGCAAAGCCTTAGCCAATACCAAGCCTTGTATAATCATTTAGAACTGGATTAACTAAAATGATGTTCTGATTTTCTTGAACCAAAACTTAATTGCACAAAATTTCACCTCCACCATTAAGCTTTATAAGTAGCCGGGAAAAACAAGATTTTTAGCGCATTTGTAAAGTTTCTAGCTTAACTTTGAGACGACTCAAATTTAATTGAGAGTTGCCTACTTCCTTACAGACAGATTTTGAATATTTTTACTTGAATTGATCAATACATTTATCCCAAATATCTGTTCTGCTCTTTTCATCTTATCATCACTATGCCATAGATAGAATCCTACTAAAGAGAACTGATTGCTACACAAATGGAAACTTTGTGAAATTTTATACAAATCTCGGCTCATACAGCCAAGAGAAGTACAACAAATGAGGCAACTCCATCTACAAGCTGGCTTCTAGATCCCCATTCAGAATCATCATCCTTTCAACGACTCCAATCACCCAGCAGGCATTGTAAAGGATTCAAGTTCTCTCATGTCATCACATCAGCTCGCTTCAACCAAATTCCAAGTACGCCAAAAGCACACTCACTCAGGACGTATCACCAACAATCTAAAATACACGTGATTTCAGGCGATACACCCATCACATCTTGACACATTTTGTGGAAAATCAAGCAACAACATAGCAAAACACTAGCTTTCACTGACAGCAACCGAACAATCAAAAGCAGAAACAAAACCCACATCACCTCAACCGCCAAAAACATAACCACAAACAAAACCCAAGCACTACGACTGGAGGGGCCGAAAAAAGGCAGAGCTCGACCGCATTAACACGCATTCCACGTACCGACCTGTTAACAGCGCTTTCAGGACCAAAAAAACAGACAATGTGCTGATCACGCCATGCAAAAAAGCGCTTCCTCCGATCAAAAAATCTCTGCTCCGCTACGAAATTCGCCCGTGGGAGGATTCAGCGACCACCGCGGCGACGCATCACCGCGATCGCCGCTCGACATGCACGAGAGCCCGAAGGAAAAATTCGATTCAATGACGGACTCTCGGTTCGCAAGCGATAGGGTTTGGAATTTGTAGCAGAGATTTTGCAGACACTCGACGAACTAAGGGGAAAGGAGAGGAGGGGGGAGGGGCCGCATGGAAAGCGCGTGTGCTTGTTTGGGAGATAGTTTCAGGTGCGGTCGAATACACGGAGTAGCGCTCTCTGATTGGCTGTACACTAGATGGGATGTTCGGGGCGTTGGGTTTGGACACTTGTCGCGGCGATCGCGGCGAAAGCAGGCTATTTCGGTGGAGCTGAGCGCAGGAGAGTGGTACCCTTGGAGCGACCAAGGTATTTTAATGGCCGTAGTCTCCGTTTTCGTAGAGGATGGTGGGATTTTGTGGGGCCGCACCAGTCGGGCGGTCGACGTTATGCAATCTATCCATGCAAAACTTGTGCACTTAGCCATTGAAATATTTTAAGGGCCAACTATTATTTAACTCTTATAAAAAAAATTATATTATCTAATTGAAATTTTAATTTGAATGACCCTTAGCTTGATTTATGATTCTTGAGTGATATTTTCGTACACTAATCGTAGTTTTCCGAACAATTGGCGATGTAATTTTTCTATGTATAAAGCAAACTCAAAAAACATCGTACTTTTTTCAATACGAGTATGTCGAGATGGAATTTTTTTCTATGCCCCTCCTAAATAGTTAACGAAATCGTGATACAAAGGTTAATCAAGTAATCAGAAAGCTGGATTGAATCTTTCCAATTTTCTAAAGCCGGATTCGCTATTTTCTAAAACAATTGTTTGAATTCTTTCGCTGCTTTTTTTCCGTACGTGAATTTGGTGTGTTGTGCGCGCACAAAAAAGATTTGAATTAGTGGGTCCATTCACTCGTTGGCAAAAGATACACTAAGTATCATAAGTTAATAGTTATATCCATTGTTAGAGAAATGTTTAGGAAAATGTCGCATGTCCCTTGATTATCTACATCTATCGAGATTGTGTGTGTGTGTATATATATACACACACACACAATCTCGATAGATGTAGATAATCAAGGGACATGCGACATTTTCCTAAACATTTCTCTAACAATGGATATAACTATTAACTTATGATACTTAGTGTATCTTTTGCCAACGAGTGAATGGACCCACTAATTCAAATCTTTTTTGTGCGCGCACAACACACCAAATTCACGTACGGAAAAAAAGCAGCGAAAGAATTCAAACAATTGTTTTAGAAAATAGCGAATCCGGCTTTAGAAAATTGGAAAGATTCAATCCAGCTTTCTGATTACTTGATTAACCTTTGTATCACGATTTCGTTAACTATTTAGGAGGGGCATAGAAAAAAATTCCATCTCGACATACTCGTATTGAAAAAAGTACGATGTTTTTTGAGTTTGCTTTATACATAGAAAAATTACATCGCCAATTGTTCGGAAAACTACGATTAGTGTACGAAAATATCACTCAAGAATCATAAATCAAGCTAAGGGTCATTCAAATTAAAATTTCAATTAGATAATATAATTTTTTTTATAAGAGTTAAATAATAGTTGGCCCTTAAAATATTTCAATGGCTAAGTGCACAAGTTTTGCATGGATAGATTGCATAACGTCGACCGGCCCGACTGGTGCGGCCCCACAAAATCCCACCATCCTCTACGAAAACGGAGACTACGGCCATTAAAATACCTTGGTCGCTCCAAGGGTACCACTCTCCTGCGCTCAGCTCCACCGAAATAGCCTGCTTTCGCCGCGATCGCCGCGACAAGTGTCCAAACCAACGCCCCGAACATCCCATCTAGTGTACAGCCAATCAGAGAGCGCTACTCCGTGTATTCGACCGCACCTGAAACTATCTCCCAAACAAGCACACGCGCTTTCCATGCGGCCCCTCCCCCCTCCTCTCCTTTCCCCTTAGTTCGTCGAGTGTCTGCAAAATCTCTGCTACAAATTCCAAACCCTATCGCTTGCGAACCGAGAGTCCGTCATTGAATCGAATTTTTCCTTCGGGCTCTCGTGCATGTCGAGCGGCGATCGCGGTGATGCGTCGCCGCGGTGGTCGCTGAATCCTCCCACGGGCGAATTTCGTAGCGGAGCAGAGATTTTTTGATCGGAGGAAGCGCTTTTTGCATGGCGTGATCAGCACATTGTCTGTTTTTTTGGTCCTGAAAGCGCTGTTAACAGGTCGGTACGTGGAATGCGTGTTAATGCGGTCGAGCTCTGCCCTTTTTCGGCCCCTCCAGTCGTAGTGCTTGGGTTTTGTTTGTGGTTATGTTTTTGGCGGTTGAGGTGATGTGGGTTTTGTTTCTGCTTTTGATTGTTCGGTTGCTGTCAGTGAAAGCTAGTGTTTGCTATGTTGTTGCTTGATTTTCCACAAAATGTGTCAAGATGTGATGGGTGTATCGCCTGAAATCACGTGTATTTTAGATTGTTGGTGATACGTCCTGAGTGAGTGTGCTTTTGGCGTACTTGGAATTTGGTTGAAGCGAGCTGATGTGATGACATGAGAGAACTTGAATCCTTACAATGCCTGCTGGGTGATTGGAGTCGTTGAAAGGATGATGATTCTGAATGGGGATCTAGAAGCCAGCTTGTAGATGGAGTTGCCTCATTTGTTGTACTTCTCTTGGCTGTATGAGCCGAGATTTGTATAAAATTTCACAAAGTTTCCATTTGTGTAGCAATCAGTTCTCTTTAGTAGGATTCTATCTATGGCATAGTGATGATAAGATGAAAAGAGCAGAACAGATATTTGGGATAAATGTATTGATCAATTCAAGTAAAAATATTCAAAATCTGTCTGTAAGGAAGTAGGCAACTCTCAATTAAATTTGAGTCGTCTCAAAGTTAAGCTAGAAACTTTACAAATGCGCTAAAAATCTTGTTTTTCCCGGCTACTTATAAAGCTTAATGGTGGAGGTGAAATTTTGTGCAATTAAGTTTTGGTTCAAGAAAATCAGAACATCATTTTAGTTAATCCAGTTCTAAATGATTATACAAGGCTTGGTATGGCTAAGGCTTTGCTTCACCTATTCTATGGTGTAAATCTGACGTAATCTCTGGCTATATTTTGGAATATTTTGGAGACTTGTTGCTATGGTTCCTTACATGGAAAGCAATTGCCTTAGTACTATAGCTTTAGATGACAAGACCTGGACTTTACTTCCATGAAATATAGGGAAAATTGGCAAATGAAATGAGATCTATTTTCTTCCACTTCTTTCTGGAGGATTATGGGTTGCTACATTATCCATAGTGAATAGAAGGAGCTGAAATTTTTGTGCTTAAAGATTGAATTCTTCCCCCGTTTTCATTTATGTTACTGCAATAGAAATGCTACATGAAGACTTCTTTTTCAGATGGTTTGACAATGCTTAGCAGTTCATTGCGTACCTTCAGAATTGTGAGGTCAAACCTTTTTATGATTGGCTCTTTCTAGAAAGTCAAACCCGAAAGTTTAAGTTGATAGGTGGAAGGAGACCACATGAATATAAAGAGTATTTATGACCCGTTGTCATGTGATGCGGACAATATTTCAACACTCCCTCTTACGTCCAAGCTGAATTATGAGCAGCACATGAAATTTTGACTATCCACATTCACATGGAATTTTGACCACGCACATTCGCAAAAGGGACAGCACTGGCTCTGATACCATATTAGAAAGTCCAATATAAAAGTTTAAGTTGATAGGTGGAGGGAGACCACATGAATATAAAGTGCCTTTAGGACTGTTGTCAAGCGACGTGAGATAATACTTCTACAGTTCTAATCTGTTTCAACAATGTTTACAACTGAAATTTGGTGTTCAGTTAGTGAAGGAGCTGCCATTTGATGGAAGTGTGTGAACGGAATGCAAGAAATTGATGTTCGGCAGGTGGAATGGAAGTTTTTCTTTCCTGTGTTGCAAACCATCTTATTACTTTTTTACGTTATGATTGGACATCTCGTGAAAGTGAAACTATAAAGCCAGTATTTCTCATGTCTTTGGCATAGCGATGAAGGGAAAGACCACGCAGTCTTCTGGTTAGATCTAAAAGCAAAGTCGAATAGCTTGTATCTTGAATGGAATGTGAAACATTTAAGTACTGAGGGGAAAATTTATATCCTAGTTAAACTTTGAGCTGTCAAATATGACATTAGCATGTTAAGGACTAATTCTGGTGATAGATAAGTGGAGTTCCCTTCCCAGTTCCTAAGTTTGTGTTTGACAATGAAATTTTTTTAACTGATTGCTGTAGAAGTCAATAGCAATCTAACTGCATGCCAGGAGATGCTTCAACACTTTTAACATAAAAGTAAAACTCCCTGTTGGTGAAAATTATGACAGCAATGATCTCTATGAGTGAACTCAATCTGGCCAAACCAGGGCCTTGACACCCTCATTTTTTTGACGAAGGTCTTAGTGGGGGGTTTTTTCATGTAGAGTTATTGTTACCGATATATGGTCCTTCCATGCTTACTAGTTTACGTCTAAAATAACCATGGAGGCTTACTTGCCACTGTTACTTTACTTAGGCAAAAGGTAATACTTAGGATCTGAAGAATAAGGAGACTCAGTTTAATTATATGATAAAACAATTTTACTGGCAATTCATGTATTGAAGTTTGTTTTGGTTGCTACTATGTGTGATTGCCGCTAATGTGAATCCCTTGTGTGTAATGTGTTTTATGATCACACTAGTACCTTTGTGGAGCCCTAACAATTGCAGAAACTTCTCTCTATGAAATTTATTTTTGGTGATTATTATTTTTCTCCTTTTAATCATCTGAGTAATGAATTGCCTATTAATTAACTGTTCTTTCCTTTCTGATTTTGATCTAATAGACATTCCAAATCCAGGTGACATTGTAGTAAACGGGAATATACAATCATCAGAAGTAGGCATTCTGGATCCATTGATGGCTCCAGATGTTAAGGTGCGCCAGGCATTTGCAGCCACGAGGGCTTTGGGCATTCCTGATGAGGAGGTGAAGCCAATTTTGAAGCAGCTTTTAAGAGTTTACAACAAAAAATGGGAACTAATAGAAGAAGAGAATTTCCGGACACTCATAGATACATATTATGAGTCCAAGGAAGATAAGGTCACCACACTTCTTCTTCCATCTAATATTACTTTTGTTTTAACATTATTGGCTCAGAACAGTCCTATTTGTTCTCATGAAGTATCCTAACATCGCAGAAACTTGGAAGTAACCGTAACTGCATGATGTGCACTTTTTCTTTACTATTGAAGATGTCCACTTTTGCTCATTAATATTTCTGTCTTGTTTCCAAACAGAATATAGGTGATGGAAATGGCAGTACTGCAGGGCACGATGGTTGTGAAAGACCATCTAAGAGGCTACATTTGGAACAGCAGGAAAACCAAGTTTTTGTTAGTATGAAAAGTGTAGCTTCAGAAGATCAGGAACTATCAACTTCTTCCAATGGATTTGTGGAGTCACCACAACAAAGTTTTAGAGATGGAACCAACCATAATTCCCGGCTGCTTCATGTGCAGCACAGTAACTCAACGAAGCAGACAAGTTCTTCTCATTCTTTGATTAAAAGTGAAGTGATGGCTTCTAGGAAAGCATCCTCTCCAACTTTAGGGGAGGTTGGACTAGGTCAGATTTCGATAGAAGGTCTACCTGGTAAAATTCGTAAGAAAGAGTTTAGTAGGGCAAAAGGATGCTCTGTCGCAGCATTGTCTCCTTTGATTGAGCATACCCGACTAGGCCATTCAGGTATGTATAGCTTGTTATATGCAATCTGCCATCAGGTTAGGCACTTGCGCTACAGCATTTTCTTTAGAGAGGAGGTTGATTATGCCTTTGAAATGTATATTTGGGTAAATGAGAGGTGAGAGCCACTGTTGTTGTTTATGATCTTTTTGTGTTCATCTGTAAGAGCTTCTTTGGTAGTGTGAAGACTCATGTAGATCTCCAAGTTGTGAACTGAAGTCCCGTCTCGTGATAGTTTTCTTTTTATCTTGGGAATGCATACTGTGTGGACCTCTTGCTCTGATTTTCGTAGAAGTGAAACAAGTTCTTCATTCATTACTGAGGATTGTAATAGATCTTCTTGGCATTTTTAGCCGATATTAAGTTAATGGCAATCGTTCTTTTCTGTTTGGGTGAAAATTATAATTAAGTTGATCTACATACCTGACAATCTCTGCTTCTTTTTTAGAGAAGCAAACTCTACCATTGAGTATGCTGTATTGATTAGGAGAACGTGATTTTAACTAGATGCACACCTTGTGTTTTATCTGAGGGACACATTCTTCTCATTCTCCTGGGTAGAAAATTTGGTAGCTGGCAAGTTGTAATTCAGGATAGCTTGATGCTCTGTAGGAAACAGTTCCAGTAGGCCTCCAGGTTATAGTTTTCATTCTGCAAGAATTTGTGCTCCTGTTCATTCTGATTTATTTGGTTTGGCAATTGGCGTGCTTAGAGCGACATTCTCCATTGGATGGTACCCAGACCAGAAGTAAATTTCTGAAGTCTGCTACATCTTCTCATGCTGATATGGAAGACAAGGATGACTGCCCAGTAAGCAATGACCATTCCAGCTGCAGGGGTCATATCAACATTGCTTCGTCACCTCTGGGAGAAGTCAAATTATCATTGGACTGCAAACAGGCCCTTACTCAAAGGAAATTCCAGAGGCCAAGACTGGGTGCTGTTTGAAATTTGTCGAGGACAAATATTTGCAGTCCTTCGAAATTGTGGGGTCTCAGTTTTCTGTTATTAAGTTGCTGAAAGATATCTGTGAAAGTTATCTAGATCTTGGCTGTAATCCCTTTGAAAGATCTGGCATGACTAAGTCGTCTCCTGACATCATAGGAAGTGTCTCAAACTCCAATGGGATTGCAGGTCCAAGCAAAAAGGTTCTAAGCTATTCTAGAAAGGATTCAGAAGTTTCAAACTCAATTGCTAGTACAAGTTCAAGTGGTCCTGTTGATGCTCATCGCCGTCATTGCAATTCTGTTAGAAAGAGCCGTTTTGGTGACTTCACTGACATAACAAAAGGTGCTGAAAATGTCAAAATTTCTCTGGCAGATGATCCTAGTAATGAGCAACTTCCTGCCTTTAATTACATACCACATAACATGATTTACCAAAGTGCTCATGTGCAAATTTCTCTGGCTCGGATTGCGGATGAGGACTGCTGTTCAAGTTGTACGGGCGACTGTCTCTCCTCAAAACTGCCATGTGCTTGTGCCTGTGAAACTGGTGGGGAGTTTGCCTACACACCAGTAGGTCAGCTTAAGGAAGAGTTTCTAGAATCTTGTAAATCGACGAAAGTGAATCCCCAAGAGAAGGATTTTGTTTACTGTCAAGACTGCCCAATAGAGAGGTCTAGGAATGAGTCAAGACCTGAAAAATGCAAGGGCCATCTGATTCGCAAGTTCATTAAAGAATGCTGGAGAAAATGTGGATGTGATATGCACTGTGGAAATAGAGTAGTACAGAGAGGAATAACGTGTAAGTTGCAAGTGAGTATCTTCTTTAAATCATTTGGTGCGAGCATCTTTTTAGTTGCAAATTGATCTGAACTGATTGCCAGAGCATACATGATTGATTCTTGGCGATCATGTTCAAACATATATATTACTCCACTGTTGGCTAGCTTTGCCATATTAAGATGCATGCATATCCCTTGTTGCCCTCTTTAGTCAGGCATCATGGTAGAAAGTCTCATTTGTGGTTATGCATCTTAACTCCGGTAAAAGAACATAGAATTATGATAATTTATCTCATTTCGCTGTACATGAATGACAATTTTAGAAAAAAAACCACACAACCGCAGCAAAGTATTGTATGGTTTTGATAAATGTGCCTGTGTGGTAAAGAACACAAAATTATGGTTGAGCATTCTCTTTTGGGGTAAAATGTTGGTCAGTTGGCTATTTGTAGATGCACAAGATATCTGCAGTTGACTGTTTTATCCAATGTTCGTGGTTTGGGGGATTGAGTCAGGTGGTAAATCGTATAAGTTAACATCTTTCACTTGAGAATTTCTGTACATTCGTGAAATGCATTAAATTACTTAAACATCTGAATTGCTTGATGCTCATCACATGTTTTGGGTGTACAGTCGTAATATATAATTACATACCTTATAATGTCTGTAACTTTTCGAGAATACTTGACTCATCTAAGCCTACTGTTCTCTCCCTCCTCATGATAATCTAGTTTGAAGATTTAAATTATGTTGCTTCTTTTATCTAGATGCATTTCGTCTATCCTCAGGTTTTCTTGACTGAAGAAGGAAAAGGCTGGGGTGTCAGAACAGTTGAGGAATTACCCAAGGGAACCTTTGTTTGTGAATATGTGGGGAAATAGTGACAAATACAGAGCTATATGAGCGTAATATGCAAAAAAATGTCCATGAGAGACATACATACCCAGTAATGCTTGATGCGGACTGGGGATCAGAAGGGCACTTGCATGATGAAGAGGCTCTGTGTTTAGATGCGACGTATCATGGGAATGTTGCCAGGTTCATTAATCACAGGTATATCTTTGATAGTTGTCTTTGAACCATGGAGCCAATTTGTTAATTTAATTCCCCGGCTTTCTTCCTTGTTAGATATTGTTTCGTCTTCTTGTTCCTCTTTCTGTTCCACTGGTTAATTAATATGCTGCCTTTGGAAAGAGGGAGTTACATTACTCCGCTTAAGAAGGCAATCATCCATGGTCACTGGAGTGGCAGAATAGGACTGAGTACTTCTTGTGCTTTGGAGAAGTTGGAGTTGCCTTAGAGGAGTTTGGAAGCACCTTTTGCAGCAAACCTGTTTGAACTTTTGGGGGTGTAAGAATGTTTAGATCCATAATGACGAATGAACTCTTATTGTCATTGTAAAATATGAGCACATTTACTGGTAAAGCAATGACTGGGGCCCTAACTGATTTTTCTGTTGAAAAGATTCATTGGCAATTCTATTTCCTTTTAACATAAGTACTTTGTGCCTTCATACAAACATTATGCTGTTATTCTCCAATAGCATGCCGGTACTTTTAAAATCCAGAGGTCTGACTGTCACTTCTTATTTCTCTTTAGCATGTGCCTTCTTTTACATCTCTAGGGTCAGACAATTTTGTCAATTGGGACTTTGAGTACCCATAGGATATATCTTGTTCAGATTTTTAAGCTGAAGATTAGAGTAAGCTGTGCAAAATATATCCATGGCATATATTACTTAATCCTACTTAATGTGTCCTCCGTTTGTGACATCCTAATTGTTTTCTCCATATTTTTGCAGATGTTTTGATGCAAACTGATTGATATTCCAGTTGAAGTAGAGACACCTGATCGACACTATTATCATGTATGAGAATCACCGGGTTTTACTTTCTTTATGTTATTGCAGCTGCATGGTTTCTGATATTTATTGTGTTCTTTAGAATGAAGAGGCTAGTAATTGTTCATACTTTCCTTTTTGCAGCTGCATT
>JAGVVM010000013.1:0-43619 GCA_019149425.1 Psidium friedrichsthalianum
TTAAGCACTTAATCCGAACTCAAACATTAAGTGCCATGTAGATATATGATTAGCAGCTCATTACAAAGGGGATATTGATCAACCCATAGCTAATTACAATATTTGCATATGCAAAAAAAGAAACAAATCATCACACTTCCTAGTAAATCATTGATAATTCCCTCTAATGATTAATTCTTTCCTAAAAACTTCACCATCTTTTGATCCTCGGCGAATCTGAATCTTTTGTATTAAGTTCTTCTAAACGAGATCTGATCATCAAGACAATCTGATGAGCAAAATGGTTGATAGCTCTACATGTGAACAACTTTGTCCGGCTTGAATTCCCTCTTAAAACAAGGCACACTTCTGGAAATTCCCCAAATAATCCCAATTGGTCCCCTCATGGATTCTTCTTCACCACCAATACCTCATGGTTGGGCGACTTGATAGAAAATATCCCTCAATCACTAGCGGTCGTGAGCATCGCGTCGAGTGCTGCTCCTCATCCTTAAACACGGAACTGGCCACCAGACCATGAGCAGGTTTGCTAGGGTCTTGAGAGGGTTCTGTGGCGTTTGATTCCTTGGTTGGTTTCGGAACTCAGTGTACATACTTTGCGAAGGTTTCACGACAACGGGTTATGGTTGGAACTTCTTTTGAGTGATTGTTGACATATAGTCAGAATCAATGCACAGTCCCCGGCTTAATGATCCGATGTTGCCAACACTCATTGAACACTCGAAGCGGAGGCCATGATGTCTCGACGACTGCATTTTGAGCCGTGAAAAGTACTAAAAGATAAACTTTTTGAGATTTTAGGATGAAATAAGAACAATCTACGATGATGTTGTGGAGGACGTGTTTAGGGTTTGGATACAATTTGAAGGGTGTGAAGGAGTGATTATATAGAATTAGCGGATCAAAATAAGAGGACTAGTAGGAGAAGGATTTTCAGACCGAGAAGGATTAGGACTGGGAACTTCGACGTTTGCTTTCATGATGGACCAAAGAGGAGACTTTGTGAGGAAGGCTTGATTGCCAAGTAAAGCTAAACGTGGCATGTGAGAGCAATGATAAGGTTTTCAAATCCGAATATATAACTGACCACCTAAATTTCAATTAGCTAGTTATCTGTTAGGATCATTTGAAAGATGATTAATTTCTGGCTAATTTCAAGCTTGATCCTTCGAAAGATGATAATAGATAATTAAACCATAGAGATTATGTATTTTGATAACGATATTTCTTTTGATTTATTTATTAGGAACTGTCTTATTCTGGGAAAGTGAAGAAGAACTTGTAGTAACTATCTATATTCATATTGATCTCCTTTGTAAATATGGATGCGTCGAAGGAGATAATGTGTATATCGTCTTAAGAATGATTTCCTTTAGCGTTTAGGTGAAAATGAGAGGAATTTTGGTATTCTTAGACTCCGTTTGAATTCATGTTTATTTTAATTTATTTAAATATATCTCAAAGTGAGAATGATATTGAATAATGTTAAATCGTAAAAGTTAACACTTTTTTAAATATTGTAATAGAAAGAATAAGAACACGTGTCTAAATTGTTACGTCCTATATTACAGAATTGATCACTTATATCATTCACGAACAAACAATGAAATCATTAAAAAAAGAAAAGACACCACTTAATATTTAAGAGATCACATATATCATCCACGAACGGACAATGAAAGTTAAAAAAGAATGTTGAAAACACCCGTATACATATATACATATGTATATATATATGTGTATATATATTTTTATATATTAAAGGAAAGCACTAGCAGGAAACTGAAAGAGGTAAATGTTTATCATTGCCAATGGTAATCCGACTGTATAGATATGGAAAAACATTTTTACCTATATACGTAAATTGGCTGTTGGTAAAGACTAAAGAATTCACTTCTTGCATCATCTCTCACATATAGCTCTAATAAATCCACTCTACATATACATCTGCAACTGATTCAAATCTTTCCTCAAAGACTTCATTGTCTTCTGATCCTCTTTGCCGAGCCCGAATTCTTCTTTGCTGAACCCGTCCAAAGCAATCCGATCCTCGCGGCAATCCGAAGAGCAAAACGGGCTATCGTTGTACATGTAGACATCTTTGTCCGTCTTGAATTCCTTCTTGCACAATGTACACTTCTTGATGAACTCTCCAAATAACCCCACTTCGTCATCCTCATCAATCTTCTTCACTGCTAATACCTCTCGCTCGGGCGACCGGATAAAAAATAACCCCTCGATCACCCTTGGTCGCGGCTGTGTTGAGTGTTCCTCCTCGTCCTTAGACACTGAATTGGCTGCCGAACCATGGGACAGTAATTCCGCCATGGGGGGCGCAGCTCGTTTCAAGAGGTTGCCAGAATTATGAGAGGGTCCGCTAGGGTGTCGAGAGGGTCTTGCGGCATTTGATCGCTCGGTTGGTTTTGAATCTTTCGACTCCATCTTCGTGGTTTGAGAGGGCTTCACACTGGCAGTTGCGGTTGGAACTTCTCTCCGTGACCGTCGGGATATAGTCATCATCAGTGCACAGTCCAGGGTTGAACGACGATCCAATGTCGCCAACACTTGTCGAACGTTCAAGGTGGAGGCTATATCGGCTCGACGAGCGCATCTTTAATTGGTGGAATCTGCTAAAGGATGTAATTGAACTTTCAAGGTCACGAAGGATGAACAGATTCTGAGGATGTTTTGGTTCGTAGGAAGCAAAGGGATGTGTTTTAGGTTTGAGAGCAATGAGGGGGGATGTGATCGAGTTAAAGGTTTGAATACAATTTGAGGGTGTGAAGGAGTTATTATATAGAATTAGTGGATCAAAGGACTAGTAGGAGAAGGATTGTCAGGCCGAGAAGGATAAACTTCGTAACGAAGGCTTGATCACCAATTAAAGCTACACGTGGCATGTGAGAGGAATGCTAAGGTTTCCAAGAAAAACATCGAACCCGAACCAGGTAACTAATTGCCTAAAATTCCCTGTTGGTCGGTTTATCTTTTAGGATCATATGAGACATGATGATTCTTCCAAAGCAAAGTCAGCACAATTAATCGAAATTATATGCCATGGTATTATACTTTTAATTTTCATAATTATTGCGTATTTTGATAATAGTATTTCTCTTTATTCCTTGAAGTCAGCACCTTGTAGTTGCTATCTATGCCCATAATGACATTTTTTTTATTTATTTTAAAATGGACTGAAAAAACAGATACTATATATCGTCTGTATAATTAGTTTCTTTTGGGTTAGGAAAAAACGAAAAGGATTTTAAAATTTATTTAATGTTTTTCAAAGTGAGAATAATATTTAACTACTTCAATCATAAATGTTAATATTTTGTTAAAGTATCAAAAGATTCATAAATCTATTAAATTTGTGTCAATCCAATTCTAAATCTTTTCAATTATGCCAATTGAATTCTAAATCTTTTAATAATTTGTCAATATAATCAATTTAGTCAATTTTGACTGGAAAATTGTTGACATGGACGCTAGCCATCGTACGTGAGCCAATCGGTGCTCATGGAGATAATTTTTGGATTTCTTTTTTGAAATTTTATGACTTTTTTTTTCTTTCCTTTTATCTGTTCTTTCTTTCTCTTTTGTTGGGACACTAACCCTGGTCGGTGGGGAACTCCTTTAAAATGGTTTAATTCACGCATTTTTCAGTTTAATTGACTAAAATGCCCATTATAGAGATATAATTATCCAAAAGCCCACTCTTCTCTTTCCCTTCTCTTTCTAATATCAATCTCGAGCCTCCTCTCCTCCATCTTTCCAGACAAGATAGTTTTAAATCAAGCTGTTGTCCTTCCTGTATTTGTATGTTTTGTGTCATCATCCATCAAAAGGCCAAACCTGAAAAACAGTTGTCTTTCTTTATGCTGTCGCGGTCGACACCTTATCATAGAATACCCTTAACTGTTTTACTCGATCACCTTTCATCGACGACGTAATGGACCATCTTAGTCATCATATGTCCATAACTGGTCTTCGCCGACCAACTTTCGTCAATAACAACATTGGCCACATAAAATCATCTTATGCTGATAACTTATCTCAGTCGATTAGTTTTCACTGAGAACATTATCGTCCACATAGTACTGACCTGCATTAGTCACCGATTTGTGATGGTACTTACTGGTTGCCCTGTCGACAACTCAATATGATCCTCCACCGATCCATCAAGACTTGAGTTATTTTTGAGCGTCAACAAGTTAATCTCTATTATGAAGAGAATAACAGAAATTTGTCCCTGCCATCAAATTGGCAATATACTTATACAGATTTAAACATCTATCTACCATGTTTTCGCCTGGACGTCGTGATTCATTTGTATGTCACATTCCCTTCTTGTTTAAATTCTTCTTTCATCTCAGCGTACTCCCGCATAAGTGTTATTCACAATCTCTTTAATTCTTTCGCATTTATTAACCATTAAAATAGGATTAATTGGTAAGTTTCATGACAAGTTGAAGCTCTCGAAATTAAATGGAAAAATGTGGACATTGATTTTAGCAAATAAGTACTATTGAAAAATGGATTTATACAAGATACTTCGTAAGTTCAAAATATATTTTACACGTGTAGTCTTCAGAAAATTTCATGTACTGATTGGACTTAATTTAGATAAATAAAAAATTGTATACATGTTAATATTTGAATTCCCTTTGAGTAATGATTTATTTCCACGGCCAATACACCAGATAAAAATGCATGTAGATACTCCAATTTAACGACCACATATACATGGAGATAATTGAGTAGTTCATGATTTTAACCACTAATCCGAACTCAAACATTAAGTGCCATGTAGATATATATGATTATTAATTAGCAACTCATTACAAGGGGAATATTGATAATCACACATGATAATAATAGGAAAAAAGTACCAAAAAAAGTCTCAAACCTATTGGTATTGATACTAATTCAGTCATAAATCTTTCAAAAAGACTAATTTAGTCTTAAACTTTTCGTATTGGTACCAATTCAGTCTATTTGGCCAATTTAGGCAGAAAGTTGCAGACATGGATGCCGGCCGTCCTACATGGCATGTCTGGTGCTGACGTAAATTTTTTTAATTTTTAGATTTTTTTCAAATATTTTTACGAATATTTTATTTTATTTTTCCATTTCTTTCTTTATTCTATTTTCTTTATTTTCGTTTTTTCTTTCCTTTCTCATTTTCTTTTTTTTTCCCCTTATTTCCCATCACCGTCACCAACCTATGTGATGGTCAGAGGTCGTCGTCCACAGCGAGAGCAAGGGTCAAGAGAGCTTCCCCTTGCCTAATTTGGCGAGGCCGGCGAGGGTGTCCCGGTCCTTGCCAGAAGCCGTCCAGGCCTCATATCCCAGAAAGCCCCGACGTTGGCGATTGGCATGCACTCCCTCATATGCTAGAGACTTCACACGCACGCACACACACTCTCTGAAGATACCAGAAATTCCACAGAGAGAGAGAGAGATATGGTTGAAGGAGGACCAAGCTGTTCGAAACCCGCAATGTAACACACGAACGCAAACCTCGATGCGTCCCCAAATAAAAAATCTAGTCCTTTCCCGTAGAAATCGGCCCTCCGTAACCCCTCCTCACTTTCTCCAGTGGAGTCGTTGAATCGCCATGGCACTTCAATCTGCACTCGACCTAGTTCCTCTTTCATATGGAATCGATCGGAGAAATCAACAGCAAAATATCGGATCTGGCCAAGGATAGCCTCACCCAGCCCTCGCCCTCACTGACTGCTGGCGGAGGTCACCGGCCATCTCGGAGGCTGGCTAGAAATAAGGGAAAAAGAGAAAAGAGAAAGAAAAGAAAAAAAATGAAAAGAAAGAAAAGGAAAACGACAAGAAAAAATTAATAAAATTAAAAAAATAAAAAATTTAAAACAAAATATCCACTTCAGTGCTAGCAGTGTCACGTAAGATGATCGACGTCCATGTCAGTAATTTTCAGCCTAAATTTACTGGATGAACTGAATTGGTACTGATGTAATAGGATTATGAATTTTTTTTGGTTCTTTTCGTGCTATAGGCATATGAAAAAAAATCAGCACACTACGTAGGGAAATCCTCAATAATAAAGATTTTCGACTTCTTGCATCAATATCTAAAATAAAGTCGAAAGTTCCCTCTAAAGATACGTATGTAATTGATTTAAATCTTTCCTTAAACACTTCGTCGCCTTTTGATCTTCCCTGCCGAGTTTGAAATCTTTTCTACTAAATCATCCAACTCGATCTGTTCATCGAGGCATCTGATGAGCAAAATGGCCTACCGCTGTACATGTTAACAACTTTATCCGGCTTTGAATTCCTTCTCGCACAAGGTACACTTCTTGATAAACTCCCTAAATAACCCAAATTTATCACCCTCATGGATCTTATCGCTGATAGCTCTCGATCGGGCTTCTTGATAGAAAATGTTGATGTTGTTTTGTAAGACAAACAAAAGTGAATTTTCCTTGTCCCAATTAAGAAAAATGGAAAGTGTGAGGCGCTTTATAAGTAAAAGGCTATGATAGTCTTTCAAATAAAAAAATGGATTAAGTAGGCTATATAGGCCATCCAATCGGCTGTCCGTCGTCACCGACGAGTCCCTAGGATCGCCGTAGTCTAGTTCTAGAAACTAAACAACCAAGGAATCAAATTTGCGTACCTGATTTCGAATCCATCGTCATCCTGGTGCGGAAATCTGACGATACGGCGCCCGAGCACTTCCCCTCTATCGCCCTCGGTTTGCCTGGCGCGATGAGATATGCACGGTTAGAGGGAGATGTGGTACATATCATCTTATTAACTAGAAGATTTAAAAACGACCCATGTTTACCAGTCCTAAATATTTCTATATTATTTTCAATACGAAAACGAGGATGGCATAGCCTAAAGATTTACCAAACATTGTGCTAAAATCATAATTCATTGTTTTCAAACAACCACTGATATTGATTAGTTGTCAAAATCTATGTTAAATTTAGATATTATTGCTAGGAGAAACTCTAATAACTAAATAAATATTTGAAAACTAATGTTGAAAGCCCATTCTTTTGAACCAAACAGCAAACAGATCATTAGTCTATTTTGTTAGGAGAAACTCAAATACCAACGAGAGCAGAAAAGCAACCACAAATAACCAGTTGAAAATACACATTTATATTTAAAAGGACTGCACTAGTTGGAACTGAAAAATTGCCCGTTGGATAGAATTAGCGACTTATTAGAAGGGTAATATTTATCATTGCCAATGGTAATCCTACTGTATAGATATGTAAAAACATCATTATATAAATACGTAAATTGACTGATCGTAAAGACTAAGAGTTCACTTCCTACATTAATTTCTAAAATAAAGCCCTAATAAGTCCACCCTATAGATAAGTCTGCAAGTGATTCAAATCTTTTTTCAAAGATTTTATCGTCTTCTGATCCTCTTTGCCAAGCCCGAAATCTTTTCTGTTGAACCCGTCCAAAGCAATCCTATCGTCGCGGCAATCCGAAGAGCAAAACGGGCTATCGTTGTACATGTAGACATCTTTGTCCGTCTTCAATTCCTTCTTGCACAATGTACACTCTTGATGAACTCTCCAAATAACCCCAATTCATCATCCTCGTCAATCTTCTTCGCTGCTAATAGCTCTCGCTCGGGCGACCTGATAAAAAATATCCCCTCAATCACCCTTGGTCGCGGCCGTGTTGAGTGTTGCTCCTCGTCCTTAGACACCGAATTGCCGCCGAAACATGGGACAGTAATTCCGCCATGGCGGGCGTGGCTTGTTTTGAGAGGTTGCCAGAATTATCAGAGGGTCTGCTAGGGTCTCGAGAGGATCTTGCGGCGTTTGATAGCTCGGTTGGTTTTGAATCTCTCGACTCCCTCTTCGTGGTTTGATAGGGCTTCACAATGGCAGGTTGCGGTTGGAACTTCTTCTTCGCGATCGTTGGGATACAGTCATCATCAGTGCACAGTCCAGGGTTGAACGAGGATCCAATATCGCCGACACTCGTCGAACGTTCGAGGTGGAGGCTATAGCGTCTCGACGAGCGCATCTTTAATGTGGGGAATCGGCTAAAGGATGTAACTGAACTTTCAAGGTTACGAAGGATGAACTGATTCTGAGGATGTTTTGGTTCGCAGGAAGCAAAGGGATGTGTTTTAAGGTTTGAGAGCAATGAGGGGGAATGTGATCGAGTTTAAGGTTTGGATACGATCTGAGGGTGTGAAGGAGTTATTATATAGAATTAGTGGATCAAAGGACTAGTAGGAGAAGGACTGTCAGACCGAGAAGGATGAGGACTGAGAAGTTTTCACGCTTGCTTTCCTAATGGACCAAACTTTGTAAGAAGGCTTGATCGCCAATTAAACTACATGTGGCATGTGAGAGCAATGCTATGGTTTCCGAGCAAAACATCGAGCCCATATTAGGTAAACTAATTACCTAAAATTCTCCACTTGTCGATTTATCTGTTAGGAGAAAATATTCAGTAGTGGCTAGCGACTGCCACGTCATCATCCCATGTGGCATACATAGCACAGTGGATCCACTAAAAAATCGACACGTGGCAATGACTTAAATCGGCCGAAAATTAAAATTAAAACCGGCTGCCTTTTCTCTGGCTCTCTGCAAAAACTCCTGCACAAGCAAATACTAAATCTCCCACATCCGTGGCAGTCTCTAACCACGGAATATTTTCTCATCTGTTAGGGTCATACGGGACTTGATGATTCTTCCAAAGGAAAGTCAGCACCATTGATTGAAAATTAAATGCCATGGCTATTAGACCCTTAAATTCCATAATATTGCGTATTTTGATAATAGTATTTCTCTTGATTTTTATTAGAAAATATGCTACTTAATATGGGAAAGCGAAGAAGAAACTTGTACTTCGACCCAAAAAAAGTTGAACTTGTTAGTAGTATCTATGCCGGCAATGATATCCTTATTTAAATATGGACTTAAAAAAGGAGACACAATATAAATCGCCTGTACAATTAGTTTCTTTTCGGTTTAAGAGAAAATGAAAAGATTTTATAATTTATTAAACATTTTTCATAGTCAGAATAATATTAACTACGTCAAATCATAAATGTTAATACTTTTGTAAAGTATCAAAAATTCATGAACCTGCTATATTTATGTAATCCAGTTTAAGCCTTTCAATGTTCCAACTGAATTCTAAACCTATGACAATTTGTCAATATAAATCTATCTGTTCAATTACCAGAAAATTGCTAACATGGATGATAGCTGTCTTACTTGACGTGAACGGACGGTGTGTGAGTAGATAATTTTGGATTTTTTTTTGAGTTTTTATGACTTTTTTTGTGTGGTGTTTCTTCTTCTTTCTCTTTTGGTTGGGACACTAACCCTGGTCGGTGGGGGAACTCTTTTAAAATGGCAATTAAGTCGAAAACTGACCTCTTTCCAGATACCAGACCTGGCAAGAGCTAAAAATCTCTCTTCATGGAAGAGCTCTCCTCTATCTCTCAGGGTGATAGCTTCACCAAAACCCTAAGACCTCCATAAACCCTAACACCTCGATCATTCCTCCCAAAACCCTAAACCCTTCAGCCTCGAACCTTGTTCCCTTAATCACCTCCAATCCTTACTCTACTCCTTCACCCAGATAGCCTTTCATTTGTTCACCCCTTCAGTCATGGCTCGTCCTTGTAGCATGTGTATGGAGCTCCCTTCATCAGAATTCCCAACTTATACACAACCCCTTGTAAAATCGTTGTTTCCTGCAGAAATTTAGTGGCATACCACTCCTCCTTGGGTGGATTGCTTTACAATTGATCGGCAAAAAGGCACCTCAAGTGTCAATATTGTATATGTTGCTCACTTTAGGTCATATATTTTCTTTATCACTTTAGTGCCAACGGCGAGAAATTCCAGCGGACACTTATAGAGTTTGCACTCAAATTAAGAAAAATATTGAACAAAGTGAGCGTCGTATACAAACATTGACACTTAAGTGTCCTTTGACCCGTATTAGTCAAATCTCCTAATGTACTTTGGTGCTTGAATTTTTGCATCATGTTTTTTGCCATTATTGAGGGTTTCAGTTTCGAAAAAATGGAGGTGGTGTCGGCAAGACGGAGTAGTATGACGACTAGAGGTAGAGTGATCTAGGACTAGTAAACCGACAAAGAAACCACTATATTATCTTCCTATTTCTGTCCTTTAGACAAACCCTTTTGATTCGTGCTTAGTGTTAATTTTTTGTATGACGCTACTTTGGTGCCAATACTTATTTTTTGATCACTTAAAGTGTCAAATCGGACAAAAAACGATCACATTAGTGCCAATGGCAAGAAATTCCGTCCATAGATAAAGAACTCAACTTATTGCCTGTTCACCTATTGTCATGTCGATGCTGTCGAAATAGGAGGAACCATTGATTGATTCTATGAGTTTTCAATTTCTTAATTAATCAACTACTTCAACGTCAATGATTAAAATTATTATTAAATGCTACTTTTAAAGAAGGGATACATGAGGGGTATTGGGAGGAGTTCCTATCATAATAGGTCCCAAGAATTCACTTATCCTCCTCGAAATGATATGGCCTGATCGATCACGTATTAATTAATATGCGATTAATTGGTCTGAGGTTATGACAAAAAAATATGTGTCTAAGTCACTTCGTTTCATTTTGTCCAAGATGAATGGTACTTTAGAAAGAATGAAAACATGAGGTACATTCTTGTTAAATAATATATTTTTGGATTACCCAATGAGTCTTAAACATATTGTGTGGATATCTATTTAGTCTTGAACTTTCTAATTTAACCAATTGAGCCCTAAACGCTGACGAAATTTCAATGCAGTCTTTTCGGCCTATTTTTGTGAAAATCACTAAGGCGGTGGTCTAATTTCTGGAAAAATTGGACGGAAAGACTACATTAGAATTTCGCATGAAAGTTTAGAAACTAATCGACAAAATTGGAATAAACCAAATTGACAATCCCATACAATAAGCTTAGAACTGATTGGATGGTTTCCTCATTTGGATCATTCACCCTGTAGAATCAATATAGCTACTAGGGTGAGCAATTCCTGCTTGATCCAGTTTTCCTCAAGAACCAGGAATCGAACTAGTGGTTCGATTCTCAATTTTCGAAACCGTGACCAGATAGACTGGTTCGGTCTAGTTCTTTGGGCAATCCAATGGGACCATTAAACCTGTCCAATAATAATAATGAAAAAAACAATCTTAACTAATAGTACACAGCTCTATTAGCAAACGATATGTGCTAAATTCCTGACAGAATTCCCTAGAAGGGCTCATAAACAGTAGTAATGTCTCATGTATAGATGTGCGTCAGTAAAAATTTTCACCCTGATTCTAATTCTGTTTCCAAGTTGTGCACATAAATTTAACTCTTATTTTAATCATTTATTTTGCATAAAAAATTAGGAATTAATTTTAATTCCTAACAAAAAATAATCAGATCAGTTTCATATTTATTTTTAGCATTATTACATTGCATTTACATTAATCAGACCGTGGTAGAAAATGGATTGAAATTGACGAGCGGTGCACCACAATTCATCAGATAAATTCGGACGAGCGACTTTTTGGGATTAATGGCCAGATTGAATTCATATGATTAGGGATGGAATTTAATTAATTAAGCTCGTGGGGTTAATTTGGGCTTTAATTAAAGAAACTCTAAGCCCAGGAAGTCAATACTACCGAAAGCCGCCTTATTACTTATTAGTCAAGTTAGACCTGATTCTGCCCTATAAATATGCTTTAGGTCTTCACAATCAGGGGGCATTCATGCTTTTCTTTCTCACGGCCAAATAGAGAGATCAAAAAGGGATACTGCTGGTTCTCTCTCTCGAAGTGGGGGGATCCTTTTTTTTTCTTTTCTTTCTTGGAGTCCATAGCCATTCCATAGTGGGGGAAAGAGCGTGAGAAGAAAAACAGCCAGAGAGAGAGAGAGAGAGAGGAAGCTGCAATATTGGAGGGAGAATTTCTTTCTCTGGGGACTGGAGATCAGAGGCCCGAGAAGCATTTCCTCCTGCACTTGTCCATCGTGGCCTCTCCCATTGTGCCCAATATCACTATCGTTGCCTTGGTAAACGTTTCCTCTGATCTAACTATTTTTTGCAGTTGCTGCTTTCCAACTGGCGGTCACACCGAGAGCTCCCTGACGCTGATCCAAGTCAACACCGAGACACCATCAACTAGCGGCCACCGCCGTACTTCCAGCCGCTCATCCCTGCCCACAGCGACAACGAGCCGCACTGACCTCGACACCCGCTGTTCCATCACAAACAGCCTGCTCTATCCGCGATCGGCGACCAAGCAACATCCTGTGCTCCCTTCACCAAATCAAGCAGATTCTGAATAAATCTTGCGGTATATCCTGTACTTGCCTAATTTGAAAATTTTGATTTGATGAGATATTTTGGAGTTTGGTGATAATTTGGTTAATTCAGGAAAAAAAAAATCTTTTGAATATATCTAAGATATTCAAGATATCAAAATCTTTTCAAAATGTGATTGATTAGGAAAATGTCCTAATCAATCACATGAAAATAAGTCTATCTATCAGGTTTTAGATAAAATTATTTCCATAGCGGATATTTCAAATTTTTAGGTTGATCTATCAGATTTCATATCGAAACTTAATTCGAAAGCAATTGCGATATTTTAAACTACAACATTTGCAATTTGAATTAAGTTCATTCATAAAACCAAAAATCACAAAAAAAAAATCCAGAAAATTCGAAAATCCTTTGAAAAAAAATCCTCATGGCTCATCTTTAATTCATCTCACAAAATCTCAAAAAAGAAAAAAAGATATAGGAAGATATGGTTTTAAAAATCACATCTCATCATCTTTAGAAGATAGGATTTTCTCGAAATCCTATCTAATAGATTGCATCTTTTGAATAACAATCTTTTCAAATCCATCTCAATCTTTAAAAGATGTAGGATTTTCTTAAAATTTTTGGGGATTAATTTAAAATTAAAATCCAAAATTTTAAGATAATCACAAACCAATTCATTTTTTTAATTTTGAAAATTACCCAAAAGTACAAAAAAAAATCATAAGAAGAAAACCCAAAAAAGGCACATTTGAACTTCAAATCAGAATTCATCAAAATTGACTTATTGAACATTTTCCATGAAATTGGTAACATAAAAATTAATGTAAAGTCCCAAACTCAAAATCACTTGCTCATAGAAGTAATTTAGCTCTTTCACTAATTTATCAATTTCTAATCGATCTATCAAAAAACAATTAGTGTCGGCTCTAGGAAATTTAAAATCTCTTGCAAGATAATCATTGGAACCATAAGTCACGATTTGATAGAACTTAAAAGAGTTCAAGATAAGTTAATTAATCTAATTAATTTGATAATCCATTAACCTAAGATTGGAAAATCCAATTTATGTCGCAACTAGAAATAGGGTTTTCTATTTTAGGTTAATGGATTAATAAATTAATTATTAGATTTATTAAGTTAGTATGAACACTCTTAAGCTCCACCAAATCGTGACTTGTGGTTCAAGTGATTATTAGGGGAAAAATTTTAAATTTTCGGAGTCGCCACTAATCATTTTTTGGTAGGTCAATTAGAAACCTAAGTAAATTAGTGAGAAGTTACTTCTGTAAACCAGAGATTTTAAGTTTGGGATTTGGTTGCATTAATTTTTTAAACTATTGCCCTTTCATATCAATTTCATGAAAAATGTTTAATCTGGCAATTTTTGATGAATTTTGACTTAATGCAAAGGTACATTTTTGGGTTTTTTTTGTGATTTTTTGTAATCTTCAAATTTTTTTTAAATCAATTGGTTGGTGATTTCAGATTTTAATTTTGAATTAATTCCAAAAAATTTTAAGAAAATCTCTTAACCCTAAGTCTACATCTTTTAAAGATTGAGATGGATTTAAAAAATATTTTATCTATTTAATGCAATCCATTAGATAGGATTTCTAGAAAATTCTATCTTTCTAAAAGTGATAAGACATGGTTTTTAAGAAACTATATCTTGCTAAATCATTTTTTTGAATTTTTGAGATTTTATTGATTTTTTTTTGTGATTTTCAATTTTTATGAATGACTTTAAATTCAAGTTGCAAATCTTTTAGTTTAAAGGCGATTATCACAATTGCTTCCGAATTAAGTTTCGATCTGAAGCCTGATAGATCGACCCTAAAAATTTAAAATATCGCTATGAAAATAATTCTAACTAAAGCCTAATAGATAGACTTGTTTCCATGTGTGCGGTTGCGGATTAGGAAATTTTGCTAATCAATCGCATTTTGAAAAGATTTTGATATCTTGAGTATCTTGAATATATTCAAAGATTTTTTTTTTTGAATTGACCAGATTATCATCAAGACTCCAAAAATATCTCAATCAAATCACAATTTTCAAATTAGGCAAGTACAAGATATATCGCAAGATTTATTTAGAATCTTCAATTTCTAGATTTAACGTACAAATCTTCAAATCTTCCAATCAAGGCAACCAAATATTCAATCTTGCTAAACAATCTTCCAGATATGCAATCCTTACATTTTTGAATCAAAGATATGCCGCTAGTTTTTAGACACTCTATTCAGATATGCAATATACTAAAACGTGTAAAATATTGGCAAACAAATATTACATATTCAAATATAAGCAATCGGAATATACAATCAAGATACTAAATCAAGCAAAAAAAGGGCAACAATATTAGGAATTTCAAATCAAGAGATATACCTGAATTCGAAAATTCACTTTCGAAAAGTGAATGTCGATGAAGCAGAAGAAAAGAAAGAACTTTCTCTCTTGCCGTGGATTATGATCTGTATCCTCGGAGTCTCTCCTCATTTGCCGTGTTTCTTCAATGAATTCTCTAAAAAACTCCACCTCTACTGTGGACGACCTCTCCTCTCCTACATATCCCTTCGAAATACAAAACCGTGGAGCTGTTTTTATTTATGACATTTTCCTTGATTGATAAAAATCTGCAATTTTTCGATTTCTTATTCTGTTTCACCGATAATATTGTGAATGTGTCCATATCCATTCACCATTCGCCGGCTCATCAATCTCCGAGATTTGTAAGATAATGTTTGACAATCTCACTGTTTACTCACAAGATGAATCCGTGGAAGTTAACGATTTGATTGGCTTGATTTCCTTTTTTTTTTTTTTTTTCGACCATGAGTGCATTTGCCCATGTTTCTTCCTTCTTTTGCATGATCCAATCAAAATAAACTAAATCACCCCACCATCAATCCTCTTCACTTCCCTGAAATTGATTTTGTTTCCAACTTAATAGCCCATCCCAGATGTCATGCCGATCGTGTCCCTCGGGACAAAATCTATGCAGTACTACAGGTTTGGTCCAATTAAGCTCAGAACAATATTTAAGTGAATGCAATTAATTTAAAGGTGCTCCTAATGACTACGTGCTATTTATATTTTCTGTTAGGGAAACCCTAATTTTCTATGCAACATAACTAATTAAAACGTCCAAATTTAGGTGTCAACACAAGTGGCTACATCAAATTGTCAACACCTCTATCACAAGTAAATACTGATAGCTTGCTATTAGAAAATGGCTATCAACAAAGAAATAGGAAAAAAACAACACACACCAGTACCTCTAGGGAAGACCATTGATTTTGTTTAAAAAAAGAAGAAGATAAAATCGACAAATCCGATCAAGTCTTGCACCCCTGAAACCGAGAACTGGACCGCCCGACCACCAGTTTCAATTTTAAGGACCGGGAACTAGACCGCCGGCCCCTTTTACCGGGAACCAAACCACCGGTCCGGTCGGTCCTATTTGCTTACCCCTAATAGCTACTAAGTTGTCAATAATCTCAAACTTGACTTGAATAGATAAATCGTCTTGGCCTTATCCTTTACTAAGGTAAGTGAAGCAATCATCCCCTACCAACTATCATTCCATCTCATTAATATGTGATTCTTATAATTAGTTTACCAAATAGAGCTCCAAATAGAGATGACAACCATAAACTTCTGTTTTTACCATATTAGAAACATTTGCCATGTACTATAATGGCAAAACATTCTTTTGGAAATTCTATATGCTTGTCAAAAAAGAGGCAAGTTCTTAAATCACTTTTTCTATCAAATATTCCCCAAGAATTCAGTCAATGGCAACTATATATTTTAGCGTCATCAGTTTTCTCCATTTCAAAAAGGTAACCTAATCTAGACATTCCATATCTGAAGTAAGGTAATGACAAAACATTCATTTATGAATCCTTCTGTTGCCAAAAAAGATGTAAGTTCTCAATTCAAGTTTTCTACCAAATATATCACACTTCCGCTTGCTTTAAATAGAAAAAGCAATTGTCTTTTTTCAAACAAAAAGCAGATCAAACTGACCTATTCATCATCTAGATCGCTTGTATCTCTTACCATCATACTCGTTTGCTCCAATGTGGCCGCGGCAATGCATTCAAAAGAAGTTGGTGTATGTTCAGATGACCAACGTCCTCCCAGGACAAGTGAACCTCACAATTCACTGCAAATCAGGAGACGACGAGCTAGGCTACCATGTGCTTCCCAGCAGGTTACTGGGGATTTCAATTCTGACCCTGGGGACAACATTGTATTTTTGTAGCTTTAAATGGCCGGGAAACTTTCCCGCTACGACATATATAACAAAGATAAGAGACGCCCCGGTTGTCACAACTATTTCTGGAACATTTTACCCGATAGTGCATGTCTGTTCAACTATGAAACCAAGAAGGACGATTTTTTTTATCATTGGAATCCTCCGAACCCATCCTTGACGAGAAATCTCCGCGTTTTAATCATATGAGGAGCTTGTGGTTTATGATAAATCAATACAAATTCTCATGACTTTGTGCTTTGTTGTTTCTGTTACCAGATTCCGCGTGATCACTGAGTAATGAATTTACTACAGCTACAGACTTCATCAAGTCATCTCTCCTTCATCCAATCATTATTTTAAAAAATCATGCTTGGTAGTGCTATTTTAGAGAGGCAGCGGACCCCTTTAACTATAATAGACTTCAACCCAGGATGAAGTACAAAATACATATCTAGTTCTTGTGCCAACTCCTCCAAGCCAAAACTCCAAGGAAAGCGTTGTTATCTTCAAGCTACAAAATCGCATCTTGATATTTGTCGGTCAAGGTGTGTTCGGTCAAGAGAATCGTGCGTTCTCTTTCTCTCTCCTATTACCGAAGAGCTCACAATCCAAGTTAGACAGGAGGGAGCTCAAATACGCGCACACACGTTTAAAAGGAGAGGAGAAAAATTCTCTCTAGACTGTTCTCTCCTGGTTCCTCCCGCTCGTCCTTCTCATCGGCAGGTCACTGCCAGCGATTCCTCCTCATCATGGCCGCTGTTTGCTCTCTATTCTTCCCACGGAAATATCGACGAACGCTTCGAGATCGTCACTCAATTCATCACCAGAAGTTTTCAATATCGATCCAGATCTTCAAAGAAAACGAGGCAGAGCTGAATCTCCCTCCATTGTTCTTCTTCCACTTATCTCTTAAGCTTTGCATTTCCACCTTCGATTAGTTGAGACTTCTCCATCTTACTCAAACCGGAATCGGTAGTGGCTGAGCACCTTCGTCAAGATTTGGCTACTATTCCAGTGATGTTCTTAATAGTCTACCTCATCATGATCAAGTTGTTTCATTTTCGATTGAGTTTTTGAATTGCTTACATGTACATATTTTCCACTCTGATTCTTGTGCTTCATTTCCAAGGATAGCCTGAATTGAGCCATGGATATACTCGTAAATCTCGCATTGCATTTGAAGCACTGCCTAATGATAAGAGAAAAGTGGCCGTAATGCTTGATCGAAATCAAATTCTTCATTTCAAGCTCTCAATCATTCGATTGCTGCAAAAGCTAAGTTCTATCCCTTTCTCTAATTTTGATGTCATTGCAGTCAATGTTTTTTTTTTTCTATGTTTTTGCATTCTTAGCAATTCTGGTGACTCTGGTATGATTTATCTGCACAATATAATTGTTGAGAAGTTAGAATGCCCAGTGCTAAGCAGCACATGTCACTCCAACACTGCACGAAAACTGCACAGTTGGATGGCACAACACCCAATTAAGCGATTGGGACATTAGTGTCCATTGTCCCCTAATGCTGTAATACCCTAGACAAAGCCACAATTGCATTCTCATAATCTTTTTTTTTTTTTGCAAATGCACATGCTAGGATTGCCTCCGTAATAGTCAAACCATTAGCAACAAGTGATGATGTCATCCAAACCTGTAAGCATATTTGAAATGCAACCATAGGTGCCAAACTGTGCAACTAGTAAGGCAATAAGGGTAGAACATGATATGAGAGCTATTACCCTTGCCAATATAATAAGTAATTCTCTAAGAACATACGAAAATGTAAATCGTTAAGGCTCGAAGGTAAGAGATCAACTTGTTTCGTCAGCCTCCATAGGAGAATAAGAGATATTAACTACTGAGAAAGAAAGTGCGCAATTGCAGCACCTTTGATACCCAAATGACAGGCATAGATAAGTATTGCATCTAACGTAATAGTTGCAGGATCTCCTGCAACAGTGGCATAGAGATGAGTTATAATATCATTGAAGTCTCGAAACACACCTTGCATTGCAAAAGAAAGAAGAATAGCAAGAGCCGCTGGAGGATATAGCATTAGATCAAATGCTTATCTATCTTTGGCATTTGGGTGTCGATGGTACTGCAATTCCGCATGTTCATTCTCCTATGGCGGCTGATGAAACAAGTTGATCTCTTACCTCTAAGCCTTAAAGATTTAAATTTTTGTATATTCTTAGAGAATGGACTTCTTATATTGGCAAGGGTGATAGCTCTCCCATCATGTTCTACCCTTGTTGCCTTGCTAGCTGCACGGCTAGGTTCAACATCTGTTGCTGCATTTCACATATGCTTATAGGTTTGGATGACATCATCACTTATTGCTGATGGTTTGACTATTACCGAAGACAATCCTAGCATGTGCATTTGTGGAAAAAGATTATGAGAATGCAACTGTGGCTATGTCTAGGTATAGGGTTAGGGGACAGTGGACACTAATGTCCAGATCACCTACTTGGGCAATGTGCTATCCAACTGTGCAATTTTCGTGCAATGGCCGTGTAGTGCTAGAGCCCACAGTGATAATTACTGCTAGGCATTCTAACTTCACAACAATTAAATCATGCATATGGATGATGTTCTCGGCTTGGGTTTGATGTGATTGTTGGTGTTGGCCTGAGAATCTGACCTAGTGTACTCTTGAAAGATGTCAATGTTTCGTGTTTTCACCTTCGATTAGTTGAGACTTCTCCATCTTACTCAAACCGAAATCACTAGTGGCTGAGCACCATTGTCAAGATTTGACTACTGTTATTGTAGCTCCGACGTGATGTTCTTAATAGTCTACCTCATCATGATCAAGATGTTTCATTTTTGATTGAGTTTTTGAATTGCTTACATGTATAGATTTTCCACACTGATTCTTGTGCTTCATTTCCAAGGATAGCCTGAATCGAGCCATGGATGTACTCGTTAATCTTGCATTGCATTTGAAGCATTGCCTAATGGTCATAGGAAAGCGGCTGTGATGCTTGATCAAAATCAAATTCTTCATTTCAAGCTCTCAATCATTCGATTGCTACAAAAGCTAAGTTCTATCCCTTTCTCTAATTTTGATGTCATTATGGTTAGTGTTTCTGATTTTTCTATGTTTTTGCATTCTTAGAAGTTCTGGTGACTCTGGTATGATTTATCTGCACAATATAATTGTTGAGAAGTTAGAATGCCCAATGGTAAGTAGCACATGTCGACTCCAACACTGCACGAAAACTGCACAGTTGGATGGCACAAAACCCAATTAAGTGATTGGGACATTAGTGTCCATTGTCCCCTAACCCTGTAATACCCTAGACATAGCCACGGTTGCATTCTCATAATCCTTTTTCGCAAATGCACATGCTAGGATTGCCTCTGTAATAGCCAAACCATCAACAACAAGTGGTGATGTCGTCCAAACCTATAAGCATATTTGAAATGCAGCCATAGGTGTTGAACCCAGTGTGCAACTAGTATGGCAATAAGGGTAGAATATGATGTGAGAGCTATTACCCTTGCCAATATAATAAGTGATTCTCTAGGAACGTACGAAAATGTAAATCTTTAAGGCTCGAAGGTAAGAGATCAACTTGTTTCATCAGCCTCCATAGGAGAATAAGATATATTAGTTACTGAGAAAAAAACATGCGTAATTGCAGCACCTTTGACACCCAAATGATAGACATAGATAAGTATTACATATAATGTAATAGTTGCAGGATCTTCTGCAACAGTGGCATAGAGATGAGTTATAATATCATTGAAGCCTCAAAACACGCCTTGCATTGCAAAAGAAAGAAGAATAGCAAGAGCCACTAGAGGATATAGCATTAGATCAAATGATTATCCATCTCTGGCATTTGGGTGTCGATTGTGCTGCAATTCTGCATGTTCATTCTCCTATGGAGGCTGATGAAATAAGTTGATCTCTTACCTCTGAGCCTTAAAGATTTAAATTTTTGTATATTCTTAGAGAATGGACTTCTTATATAGGCAAGGGTGATAGCTCTCGCATCATGTTCTACCCTTGTTGCCTTGCTTGCTACACAGCTAGGTTCAACAAGCATTGCTGCATTTCACATATGCTTACAGGTTTGGATGACATCATCACTTATTGCCGATGGTTTGGCTATTACCGGAGATAATCCTAGAATGTGCATTTGTGGAAAAAGATTATGAATGCAACTATGGCTGTGTCTAGGTATAGGGTTAAGGGATAGCAGACACTAATGTCCAGATCACTTACTTGGGCGATGTGCTATTCAACTGTGCAGTTATCGTGCAATGCCCGTGTAGTGCTAGAGCCCACACATGATGCTTATTGCTAGGCATTCTAACTTCTCAACAATTAAATCATGCATGTGAACAATGTTCTTGGCTTGGGTTTATTGTGATTGTTGTTGTTGGCCTGAGAATCTACTCTGGAGTATTCTCAAAAGATGTCAATATTCAGCATCTCATAATTCTGGGAATTCTACTTGTTTTAGCTAAACAATCCATCAAGTCCTTGGCCTTTTGTCTTTGACGACATCAATTTTGGAGCATCAAATTTTGCCTATACTGCATATACCATGTTTTTGGCTTCCCTTATTACTCCAAGAGTGACAATTTTTTTCGGAATATGGGTCGCTCTAACTATATTTATGGGTCCTCAGACTATAACTTGTCTGTGGAGAATGGAAATTGGAATTGGACAATGTTTATGATTACGGACTTACCTTAAAACTATTCTTACATAGTGGACACCACTTCCACAATTCATTTTTTTTCATTATTTCCATAGATGCCATATATTTCTTACATTAAATTGCTTTCTTCCTACCTGGTTGGTGCCTAGTTTAGATGCACAATTAATTACTGTGTATATATATATAATTATTATATACACATATGTATATGTATTTCTCAAGGTTGTGAAGACTCGAAAAATACCTCTATGAAAAAAAAAATCTTGACATGACGACGCATCAAGAACGTCATAATATGATCACCATGACGCTTGGTCAAATATGAATGAGACAATGAGTGAAAACTATTGAGCTGATATGTTGATTTATAGTACATAAAACTATTTATAGGCATTATTGAATAAAACTATTTATGTCAATAAGATAAAAATAATACTAAGTATCATCGAAGGATATGCACTATGAAAATAGATGTATGCATAATCTTGAGAGATATGTAGAATTAAGTAAAAATCATAATATTGTCGCTGACACATGCAATGCAATAAATAAAATTCCTCTTTGAGTATATTCACAATCAAAGACAAACATTATCCTCGAGCTTTTCTTTTTCCTCTATATATCTTGGGCAACGAGGATGGCTTGATTTCAATTATAAGAACGAGTTTGACGTGACTATCTCTCGGATGCTAAATTTCACAAAGCTAGTTGAAAAAGTTTAATGAAACCGTAACGGGGAATTACCAACAATCGAATTATATCTCGCTAATCGAAATGATGTCGGATGGACGATTTGTGTCATAATTTTTAACAATACCATTTTTTTTGTTCAAACAACGAATTTTAAGCGGTAGAAGTTAAATAGAATCAAGTGAGCCTTGGCCATTTTCTTTTTCCAACATTGCAAGCGTTCTTCATAAATAGGCATCTTCTACTGTTACCAGCAAAAGGAAAATATGGCCAAGAGGATCAGACATAAGAGCCAGCTCAAACGTAAATTATAGGGCGAGTGGCTAACCATAATGATATGGAAAGGGCAAAAGTGGTATTGCAATTTTTTTTTTTGGCTCGCAAAATGGTGAGAAATGATCTTACATTGTGATGAATTAGTCATCACTTGAAAAATATTTTCTAAATCATTCATTTTCTTGACTTGATTCGTAAAATAATTTGTCATAGGTACCAGTTTGGGTTTTTGATAGTAAAAAAATTAATTTAAACTAAACTTGTCATGGATGTACAAATTTAGAGTTTTTCGTGGTTTAGGCTTTTGATTTTGGGTATAGATGTAATCGAGGTGAGCATTTCTAGGCAAATGGCCTTCTCCCCCGCTGTTACCAAGTACACTATGCAAAACACCGGTTCTTGTCCGATTGCACTGGCCCTTACCGTCTATTGAGTTGATGACGATACTATTTCGATAAATCCGGCTTAAGATGATGAGTGCAAAGTGCAATGGAGATTTCAATGAAGGGAGAGTACATCAAGAGACTAGATTTATACATAATTCTCTCGTTCCGTCCCAAAAAATACTGATTTTATAAATTTGATTAGTTTAAACTAATATTGTATTTGTTTGGAAACAGTTGAACAAAATTTCAAAGGTTATTGCATTGTTGCCAATTTAGTCATAACGTTTTCAATTGCCCCAATTGAGTCCTAGACATCTTGACAATCTTTTGATAATCAATCTGGTTATTTTTTTTTGCTAGAAATTGCTCACATGGACGTTGTACAATTTATTAACATTTTGAAATTTTAAAACCTATTATTTTTTACTTTTTTCTTTGGAATAGATGCATTAGAAGTCCTAAAACTTGTTGCGAAAGTGCAATTGAGTCATAAAACTTGTAAAAAATGCAATCAAGTCCTAAAACTTGTCAAATTTGTTCAATTGAATCCTTATGTTAACTCCTTCGAATTTGGCTAACGAAAAATGTTGACGTAGCTCTTTTTATTATTTTCTTTAACATCTTATGTGGCACTAATGTGGTTGAAACAACATTGCTTTGGTTAATGACTAATTTTTTGCTACACAATTTATTTAAGCTATATTAAAAAATAAAAATTAAGAAAACAAAAAAGGACAAAAGAAAAGAGAGGAGATGCAGGCTCACCCCCACTGCTGCAGGGCCTAGTGACTCTCTCCAACCATAGGTGAGGGCTACACTATCGACCCAGCATTGGCGGCTCTTGATGAGACTTGGAGGAGGGTCGGCAACTCTTGCCTGATTTGGGTAAGGGCTAGCAACCATTCCCCCCATTGTCATTGGCCCTTTCTAGTGATAGTGGGGTAACGGCAAGGGCCACAAGCATAGGAGAGAGAAAATAATAATAATAAAAGCAATGCCAGCATTTTTCGTTACTCAAATTGGACCAAGTTAATGGAAAGACTCGATTGCACTAATGTCTCCACTTAAAATTAGGCTAATGGATTAATTGGTTAATTAAATTAACTAACTCAATTCGGACCCTCTCAAGTCCTATAGAATCGCAACTTACGTTTATTTCATGTAAAATCAATTCAATTCGGAGCTTCTACTACTTGTTTTCTCAGTAGGCCAATTAGATACCTAAATAAATTAACGGAAGAATTAATTTATTTTCATGAATAAGAGATAATGAGTTCGAAGACTTGGTTACATTAATAATTAATACCCTTTTGGTACCAAATTTCATGAAAAATCCTTTTTGATTGATGATGAAATGAATTTTTTAAGGAAAATGTGACATAAATGATCATACGATATGCAAAAAAAAAATAATTGTATTTTTGGATTAAATGAAGACCATTATGAAATAAATTAGATGATATTTATGACATAAAAACAAATTTCTAACATGATTAACTATAGAAAAATGAGAGTTATTTTCGGGATTGTTTATTTAATTAACAAAAGATGAAAAGCAAAGATGAACAAAAATAAACAAAGATACCCATAATATACCTTTGATTCCGAATTTTCTGATTAATTCACTCATACCCAAAGAATAGGGTTGAAGA
Organism: Psidium friedrichsthalianum; assembly: GCA_019149425.1. Classification (NCBI taxonomy): domain Eukaryota; kingdom Viridiplantae; phylum Streptophyta; class Magnoliopsida; order Myrtales; family Myrtaceae; genus Psidium; species Psidium friedrichsthalianum. The sequence goes on from JAGVVM010000013.1 coordinate 24,282, forward strand.
GAATTTTATTCGCAACGTACTCTTAGATTCGAATTAGTAAGCGAATTGGAATAACATCATCCCTTAATACAAAGGGAGGATCATGAAATTCTATGCGAATTATAATCTTATTCAATAAGATCATGGCTAGGGAAATATAATTTAATTTTCCAAAGAGACAAGGCACAAGGAAGCATATATTATGGGCATGTTTGTTTATAATTATGCAAAGTTTATTACAAAATAAAATGAATAAACAAACATGACTGAAAAAATAAAATAAAATAAAAGAATTTCAAAAAAAAAAAAGAAAAAGGGTAGGAGTGTGCCAAAAATATGAGGTGGGGCCACTTCCTCCAAAATCCAATTCCAATTTGAGAAAATTATCTCTTGGACATGAAAATTAATTTCAGATAATTCTCAAAAATCTAGATAATTTATTTAGTTCAATCAAATCTTATCTTCAAATAAAATAAATTTAGAAGATTCACAAGAGATAAGATAAGATATCTACCATATAAACATCCCAACCAACTCAAATGGCTAAAGATAAACATTCTAAGAGAAGGATTATCTACAACAAGACCGATATTGTCCGATTCAAATACCCCCAAAGATTAGATAAAGTTCGGTTTAACCAATCATTATCTACAACACAAAGATCACATAATCATAGGATAATATTACTCTACCAACTAGGATAGAATTTTGAACCAAGGCTCATCCAATAACACATCCAATTCAGCCAAGAGGGAGGGAAGTGAGCCAAAGATTCCATATCCAAATCAACAAAAGTCCTCAATTTTTAATTAACACAATTTGATCAAATCTTATCCATAACGTGAAAAAATTACTGGATAGTCGCAAGATAGGATCAATCAACTGACCATGATCAAAATAAAGTTCATCCATAATCATAACAAATTCGCCCAAGAGGGATATGTGCCCAAAAAAGAAATACAGATTTATCTACCAAAATTTTGATCTTTTCAAGTCGTTCAATTTAGTCTTTAGAAAAATTGACCAATTCATTACATTGAGAAAAGAGTTTTTCCAATCCAAATTTAGTTAGCTCCCAAGGTATCGCAAAGCTCAATCAATCTCATGAATATGTTGAATTAACTCAAACAAATTAAAATTTCATTCAAGACAATGTAATTTTCGGTTCTTGCCATGAATTGGTGAAAAGAATTGAATTTTCCCTTTAACTGCGCATCGAATTTGTTCTTCTAAGCATGAAAACATATGTGCAAGTTTTCCAAGTAAAAAGAGCATTAATTGCAATCAAGAGTAGAGAAAAAAAATCATTCCTTTTCCAAGCAAATTCCACTGCCTATGCTGATCCACCCAAAATAGCCCCTTTTAAATTCATTTCGTGTTTAGTAATTGCCGAAACTCTAACACAATATAGCAGACACGTTAGAGATCGTATGGAGACAAAAGGATAGGCTGATCAACCTTCAAACTAGGTCGATCAGCAGCTAACTTGCGGCTGGACAGTCGGCCTTAAATGCATGAGCTCGGGGCTGATTGGCGGCTTATCGAACTCAGCTAGTTCGGTGGCTATGCTAGGGACGCCAGAGTACATTAGCTGGACAACAGCTGGTCGGATGGCGACTGTGCAGGGGCGAATAGCGGATAGACACGGCGGAGGACAGTGGTGGTAGCCGGACGGTGGGGGCGTTGGTGTGGCTGAGGCATGCACGAAAAGGAGGGGTCTCGGCTAGCCTTGATGCTTGCCAAGATCTCTCTCTCTTATTTTTTGCTCGATAAATTCTGAATGTTGCCAACCCCCTGTGCTTGTGAGCTAAGAGTGTTTATATAGAGCTTAGGCTCATGAATCCTAGCAGGAATAGGAGTCACTGTAGACCATTAGATCATAAATCCTAGAGCAGGATTTGTTTCAAGCCGTTGGATTTAAAATTCTGATCCCGAAAGAGTGCAGATCCGGCAAAACTCTCTGTTATTTGCAGCTTGATAGAGATAAAATTTCAATTTTTCAGGACTCTAATTTCCTAAATAATTCTCTGATTTAATTTAATCCTCGAGAAGTCCAAATCCGCTAAAACACCCTTGAAATTTTGGCCAAGAGAGGGTGAAGGTGATGGTGGCTGAAAATGGCCTCTTTTGTGGGCTTCTTGTGACGTCTCCAGCCTTAATCGGACCTCAATTAATTAAATGGGTAATTAACTAAGGGCCTCACATAATTAAATAATTAAAATGGGCTGATTTGAATTAGAAGCTAGGTCCATACCCATATATAAAATTCAGTACACCCATTTAGGCCTTAGCGAAATTTTACTCAGTCTAATTACGGGCTTGCCACACATTTTTAGGCTCAAATTAAGGCTTTTCTAATCAAAATATGCATTTAATTAAGCCTTTTCAAAAAATAATATTTAACCAGCTCAGTTAAGTTCAAAAACATGCTCGAGGGTCTCAGATAATTTTCAGTCATGTCAGACTACCTTAGCCAAAAATGATGAAGCTCAGTTCAAATCGCCTATCGAATTAAGCTCAATTCCTTGTCGATGATGCAAAAAATGCAATGCACAGAAAAATAAAATGTACAATGGATGAGGGAATATTTTTTGTGAGAATTGACTCTCATTTTTGTGCAATATAAATGCAAAAAAAAATCAAAATTTATGTGTGAACAACTAATTTAACAAGTTTTATGATTCAATTGCACTTTCACAACAAGTTTTAGGACTTCCAGTACACTTATCCTTTTTCTTTTCTTTTCTTTTCTTTCTTGCCCAAATACAATCGCCAACCACAAACAAGATCTAGGTGAGGACATCATGTCCCTTGCCAACCAACAAGTGAGGCTCACCTATTCGCCGACGAAGGCTTGATGCCCTTGCCTGTGGTCGATGAGGATTGCCGGTGATCTCGTCGGCCTAGATTTGGTTAAAAAAAAAAGGAAAGAAAGGTGAAGAGAAGAGAAAAGAAGAAATAATAAAAGTACTACAAATTGTTAAGAACTGTAAAATTTGTCCATGTCAGCGCTAATCGAGCCATATAGGATTACCGACATCCATGTCAGCATTTCCTTACCAAAATTGGTCAGATGGGCTATATTGAAAAATCGTTAAAAGGTTTAGGACTCAATTGATATAATTGAAATGTTTAAAACTGAATTAGCATAAATGCAACCGATTTAGGATTTTTTTGGAACTTTTCCCCTTTTGTAAATATTGTTGCCGCAAGAAATATAAGACATGTTTGAATGGTCACTTCCTAAATTAGAAAATTCATAACATAAAATTATCGGCGGACAAAGAGTTAAACGTCATAAAAAGTCGAAGGACCGATTCGAATCAAATGAAAAGGCACAATGACGATTCTAAATTGCTAACCACGCTACAAGCATAGCCAGGCGTCACTGTCGCTACCAGCATAAGACAGCAACAGACAAGGTGATGATTTATTTATTCGTTCATCAAACAAAGTTGAGAGAAGCATGGAAAAAACAAGGTTAACAAGCATAGAAGACCAAGACAAACTCTCGTAAACTTCTTTTGCAGATAGCATATTCTCTCGCAATATGCACTAGGAATATCTCGTCGACACCATGCGAAAAGAAAAACCTTCGGATTCTTCCTGCTACCCAATTTTGTAATGTAATATCTTTCATCGGGGAGTAATTTTTCTCCTAATAACTATAATCATTCAGATAGTCCAACCGACAGAGATTAGTTATATATCTCCTCTGAACTGGTCAATTTCCACTTCATTGACCAAAAAAGAAAGAAGGGAATCGGCCATGGCCGGCTGCTTTCAAGCTATGCGGTAGAAAAGACAATTGGCAAGGCAATCACACTTTCCTATGTTTTCTTCTTCTTCTTTTGTTTCGACAAAGGAAATAGATCATATTTATAATCGAACAAACGAAGAAGATGCTTCGGCCATGACCCTTGTCTGTGTTGCTTCTGCTATAAATAGGCCCGATTGATCCAAACCACATCATCAGCATGAGAGAGAGAGAGAATGGCGAGTTGCACGGGTGAGTCCTCTTCAATTCCTGGGGTCCTGATTGCTATATTTTCACCTTGTAATTTTTTTATTTTTTTTTATTAGGGAAGGAATCTTGGCCGGAACTTGTGGGAATGAACGGAGATGTAGCAACGGGGATCATACTGAGGGAGAACCCTACAGTTAGCATGGCGCCAATGGTGAAGGAAGGCTCGTTCGTGACCGCCGACTTTCGCTGCGACCGAGTTTGGGTCTGGGTTGATGGCTCGAAACTGGTGACTCAGGTGCCTCGTGTCGGATGAGTTTGGATTGTGACATGGTTGGAGGTGAAGAAGGAACTGGAGTTTCGCGCTCTTTTCTCTTTCTGTAAAACTAATAATGAAGGTCCCGTTTGGTTGCTCGGAAATAAACAGTAGGGATGAGAACGAGATAACGATTCTTCCCGTGTTTGGTCACTCGGAGTGGACACCAAACTTGCATATAAAAAATCAATAAAAAAAAATGCTTCATTACTATGTTCTAGGAAAATGAATGACAATTTATGAATGTACATTAGTAACTTCATAATTGGGCCAATACTTGGAATTTATTGGCAAACTCCAAAAGCTTAAAATAATCAATACGACACGTTAATGTTTATTCCATATCCTTGCATTTCTTCTCGTCGGAAAGCCGATGAGATTGACAAAGGGCTTAACCATTATTGCAAGCTCGACACGTGTGGGTCGAACAAATCTTTGCTATCGTCCACTCATCACGGAGGAGTACAACAAAATGGGGATTCTTTTATTTTTGGTGTGCCTTTGTATCTTTCTATCAATTGAACAAGCATTCGACGGATATCTCGCCATATCTGAATTTTGCGTTGGACTGAAATGCTAAATAGAGATACAAATTGTCCTATTCGGAATTATATCGACTCTACCACGACAAGTATCCAAAGTTATATGGTGAAGTCATACTTGCCTATATCTGAATTTATTGTAATTGCTACTGCAAATTATAATAGGGTAGACTAAAAATATGTAGTTATCTTAGTATGACTGCCTGTGAAAAACCATACTAGGGTTGGACACCTCAAGTGTCTTTAACAACCCTAAATGGAGTATACCCATACGCAACGCAATGCATAATTAAGGTCATTGCTAATATACATTAGACATGACAAGTGTATTCATGTGAATACATCTAGACTTGTAAATATTAGGCAGAGAATAATGGACCAATTGAATCGAGAACCGCCCGGCTTAGACTAGACAGGCTGATTTAGTCCAGTTCTTGAGGACTCCAGCCCAGTTCTTGGTTCCATAGAATTGGAAGCCAAATCGACTGGACCGGACTGAATAGGATTTTTTTTTCTAAATGAAATTTCCTAAATAAAAATGTAAACCTAATCTAAGATGCTTAGTATGACTTCTAGGTTTAGCGACAATGCGATGAAATTAATGAGATGTTGTATAATAAATATATCGTTAACGAGATAAATTTAATGACAAATCACAAAAAAAAAAAAAAATGCAATCAATCCAATGATTGGACTACCCAAAAATTGAATCAGACCGAGAACCGATCAACCTCAATAGATATGACCAAGCTCCATATTGAAATTTCGTGTTTTAACATTTACTCACTCCTATAACTTTTTTTTGTTCATGCTTATTATCGTACTTACACCACGTGATTAAGGTATGTCCCTACGTCTGCTAAAAGTTTCCACGACAAATAAAATAGACGAAGCAAGATGATTAGTATAGTCCCACACCTCTCTCTCTCTTTGCCTCACATCGCTCGCCCTCCAACGAGACCCAGGAGACCGAGGTCTTGCAGTGCCTGGATAAGTGCAACGACGAGGACGGGCATGAGTACGTCTCGTGCCACAGAGAGTGCGAGTTCTGACACCGGAAACCTGAACGGAGGCAACAAGAGGAGGAGAGACCCGGAATCCGAGAGCTCGACCCTAGGTGCCTGCGGCGGAGGAGGTGGAGGCGAGTGGGAACTGGCAAATTTCCCCCGGATTGGGTATGACCAGCTGTGTGAGCCCTATATTGGTTTTTCCTGTTGTGATAAATATGCCCTACTTAGTTATAGTGAAGGGACTATCATACCCTAAATTTTACCTTAGTGCAATTACATCAATCCAAAGTAGAGCATCCGCAACATCTAAAATGTTAATGACATCAGATGAATTCTTATGCTCCATCTGCTTGTGCCCTCAAATCAAAAGCGGACCTTCAGGGGCGATGACTTGATCAAGAAGACTTGTGGTGAGTTTTGACTTTTCAAATTATTGATAAGGCTATTTTGGACCATGCACTTTCTTTTTAGGGTTTTTTAGAGAGAGCTATAAAAGGGATATCTAAGATATTACATCGTAACATTTGCCTCCACATCCCGCCCCTCTCCTTTGTTCTTCATCTCTTATTAGATCTTTAGATATTTGATTATATGCTTGTACTCGTTATTGAAGATAGTAAAACCACTCTCTCTTCCCGTGATTTTTCTCATTTTTCGTTTTTCACTTATATTATCTCTCGTGTGTTTTGATTTTGCTTTCATCCTTTAATATTTGCGCTTCATCTTTTGCATCTCTTGACTTTTCTTTTGCAACAAATTGGTATCAAAGCAAAGGAATTTTGGTCTTTTGTTCGAAATGGCATATATCAAGTTCGAAGTGGCACCTTTCAATGGCCAAAACAATTTTGGGCTATAGAGGATCAAGATGAAAGCTTTGTCGTGCCAAGAAGGTTCGGTTAGAGCCTTGGATGGGAATTGCCCCGACGACATGACTACGTCATAGATTGAGGAGATGAGGGCACACAACATTATCCAATTTTCATTGTCTAATAAGGTGTTTCGTGAAGTTACCGATGAAGAAACGACTTTTAGATTGTAGCAAAAGTTGGAGAGTCTCTACATGAAGAAATATCTTGCAACGAGATTATTCTTAAAGCAGTCTTTACATCTTAAAGATGCAAGAAGATACTTCTATCCAAGAACATCTAGATGAATTTAATAAGATCATAATGAATGTGAAAAATCTAGATTTGAAGCTAGATGATGAAGGCCAAACCTTAATTGTGTTGTGCTCTCTACCTAGCTTGTATGAGAACTTTGTGAATTCTACATTGTATGAAAGAAAATCTGTAACTCTTGAAGATGTAAAGGCCTTGGTAAATTCTATGGAAATGCGTACAAAGTTGAATGCGAGTAGTAGTATAGATAAAGCCGATGGGTTAGCTATTAGGAGAAGGTTGAATTATCCAAATAGGCATAATAAGAGTAAAGAACGTTCGAAATCTAGGTCAAATCAGAACAAGAAAAAAGTTGAGTGTTACTATTATCACAAATTCGAGTACTATAAAAATGAGTGTCCTTTACTCAATACTAAGGGGAAAAAGTCGATGGAGAGTTTCGATTCAGCTAGTCTAGTGAAGGATAACGAGTTAGCTAATTTAGACAATGTTCTCAAGCTGCATTTGGCCGTCCGGATAAAACTCAGGATATGATATATTTTATCATATTTCATATTTTGTAGTTATTTAGGATAGAATAAAGGGGGATATAGGATGGATAAAATTATCCTAGGAGAGGGGTTATGATAGAGCCAAGTGGGATTTCTCTTATTCACAACACCATAAATTGCATGCTCAAACCACAACCTCTCTGCCACGCCCCATCCACGTATCTACCACCCCCAGTCGCCTCTCCAATTGTGACAGGCAGCTTCTTTAGTAGCAGTGTGTAGCTTTTCCATCAGAGGCAATGCTGTCGGTGGTGGTCCCAATTTGGTTTGTCTTCCCTTTCTTCGGCCCCATCAACTCATAAATTTAATGCAAAGAAAGTTACGTTGGATTGGATTGATGTGCTCTTAAGAACATCATGTACGCCCTCTTAAGTGCTAAATATAGACGTGTTTATGTAATGCTTGATATCAACTACAAATTGGCTGGTTAGTACAAATAGGCAATACACGCAAACCTGAATTCTTTTGGGGGACGAGAGAGGAGATATTTGACTCATTAAAAATTCATGACCATCACTATTGTCAAAGTCAATATCATTATATTCTGTCAAAAACATGAAACTTCATATGCAACGTGAAATTCTTTTGAAACTTGTGTTGTTTATGAATCATCATCCTAGACATTAAAATCATATATCAATATAATTTCACGATAGCTCCTGGCAATCATCCCCTCTAGCTCAAACACTATGGCCCCAACGAGTGGCCAGATATATGCCACATCGGCTCCAGAGAAGAGCTTTTGGATGGTACAAGTCAAGAATCATTGATATCTAGTTTCTATGAAATAATGGGTATGATTGGATATAAAGATATTTGACTTTAAATCCATTGTTGTGTGGTACATTGTTGTGTGGACAATGAATGAATTTTGGATTCAACATATTCATACCATATTTGTCCAAATCGAGATTGGTTCCATACATATGAGAAAGTCAACGGTGGTTCAGTTTTGATGGGCTTTGTAGGATTGTGGGTATTGGAAAGGTGTGGATCAAATGTCATGACAAGGTAGTATGAACTTTGATAGATGTTAGGCACATCCAGATTTGTAGAAGAATCTTATTTCATTGAGCAGTTTGGATTCAAGTGGATGCATGTACATAGGTGGAGGTGGAGTTCTGAAAATTTCAAAAGATTCCTTGATTGTGATGAGAGGCAGCGAGAAGAATGGTCTTTACATGCTGCAAGAAAGTATCATTGTGGGTTCTTTAAATGCATCACCCTCTTCAGATTCTAATAAATCAAATTTGTGGCATATGCGATCGAGCCACATGAGCGAAAGAGGAATGACTATCTTAAATAAACGTAGTTTACTCTATGAAGAGCATATAGTCCCATTTTACTTTTGTGAGCATTGTGTTTTTGAAAAGCAGTGTAGAGTTAGTTTCAATACTAAGGTGCACTCAGCGAAAGGAACAGTTGACTACATTCACTCCGATCTGTGGGGACCTGCACAGGTTACATGTAAGGATGGTGCAGTTTATCTTCTAACATTTATTGATGACTTTTCTAGGAAAGTATAGGTTTATTTCTTGAAGCGTAAAAGTGACATTTTTGATATGTTCAAAAAGCGAAAGATGTTAATTGAATATCAAACTAGCAAGAAGATAAAGCATTTTAGAACAGACAATGGTCTTGAGTTTTACAAAGGCGATTTTAACGAGTACTTTGAAGATTTGTGGATTGTTTGATGTCGAACAGTCAGATCACACCTCAACAAAATGGGATGGCTGAGTACATAAATCAAACACTTTTAGAGAGAGCTAGGTTGTGGCATACCAGTTCGCCACCTACTTACTAACTTCAAGCTCTACTTTAATCTCTTATTATATAGAGAATACTTGGTGCATGCAGAAGATTATAAACCAAAAATTATCAGTGGCCATATGAAACAAGTGCATGACAAGACAAACGATAGGTATGCCTAATAGGGTATAACCTTAATAGATTCACTAATCCGTACTTACTGGATGATGTGCATGCTACAATAGTAAGATTATTCGGCAATTTGACTAATTACTCTATATTCATATACTAACCAAATTAAGTACACCATCCTTTAGTTACACTGAGTACACTAGGAAGATTGCGAGGAAGGTGATCTACTCCCAAGTACTAAAGCCAACAATAAACTCCGTCACCATTTCTACAACCTTCAGTTCTTCGCTTAGGCAACAATTATAACAATATCTGCCATAGAATCCCCATTGTTGTCCATACCACTAGCTTGACTATTCACATCAAATTGGTAAGGCTCAAATAATCTGCTACGTAAAGTATAACAATAACCCTCTCAAAGCTCATTTACTATTGACTCAAGCCTGATGAGCACACTATTCTCCTCATAACTTAAGCAGGTGGAAAAATCAGGTTATTACATAGGTGTAGGCTTTCTAATGCTAGACTTGCGAAAGATTTATGGGATTGGGATGTTATTTAGTAAATCGTTCTCCTTCGACCATAATTATATGCAAGACTCCAAATGAGATATGATCTAGTAAACCTTATAATTATTCTATTTGAAAGTATTTGGATGTCCTACTCATTATCATGTAAATGATAGTAAGCTTGAGCCTACAGTCAAGAAAGGTATTTTCATTAGTTATGCAGATAGGGTTTAAGGATATAAATTGTGGTGTTCTGACCCTTAGTCATCAAATTTTAGAATTAATAAAAATGTTACTTTTGAAAAAAATTCTATGCTTGATCAGATAAAGGTTGTTGAGTCTATAGGTATTTAGGAAGAGAATGTTACAAAACAGGTGGAGTTTAGGAAGAGAATATTGCAAAAGAGGTGGAGTTTAGTATGGAGCGTCCATAGAGGACCTCTAGAGATGTTCCTATCTAGTTAGAAAGCAATAGTAAGCAACAAGACTCAGATTCAATCAAAGATGAAGTAAAAGAAGTTGAACAACCTCAGACTTTGGCTATAGGGAGAGCTAAAAGGTAAATTAATTGTCCCTAGAGATATGATTTCGTTGATTTTGTAACATATGCTCTTATAGTTGTTAAAGAGATTGGTATTGAAAAACTTTCAGCATTCCATGAAGCTACTACTTGTTCTAAATTTGAGAAGTGGCTTATTGCGATAAATGAAGAGATGGAGTCTCTTCATAGCAACCACATTTGAGATCTTACGAAACTGCCTAAGGACAAATGAGCTATTGGATGCAAGTGGATCTTAAAAAGAAAGGAGGAAATTCCAAGGGTTGAAGATGAAAAAATAAGACACATTTGCTGGCAAAGGATTTTAGCCAGAAGGAGGGGAAATACTTCAATAAAGTGTTCTCTCTAGCTATGATATAATTCCATTCGTGTGTTGCTCACGTTAGTGGTCCTTTATAATCTAGAACTTGAGCAACTTGATATCAAGACCATTTCTTGTAGAAGAGCTACATTGAGAAAGTACTTGAACATTTCAGCATAAAGAATGCTAAACTGCTAATTACTACTTTGGGGTCCTATTTTAGGCTTTCGGCTTCTTTGTTGCCTAAAAACAAATAAGTGGAAGATGAGATATCTCGAGTTCCATATGTTGAGGCTAGCCTTATCACCTAGAGAGGGTGAATAAGTGATAACAATGAACTTTAAAAATCATTGCGAAATTTAAACGGATAAGGTCAGAGCTTAAGTTCAGATGATGATCGCTAACGAGATCTAGGGTGTCCTCAGATGCGGCGACATGCACAATTCAACTATCACAATATAATAACAAAGAGTTTAAGAGATAGAGAATTTGCACAAAGAGTTTATAATGGTTTGGCTTTGTTCAAACTTAAGTCTACTTTTTCACGCTACAGCCAATTAGCTAGATTCCATTAGTGAATATCTTAGAGATTATAACATGGTGATGATTTATGAGTCAATAGACTTTCGTCTAATCACTTGGATGAGAACCTCTAAGTATTATAGTGTTTGGATCAAGAATATATAAAGATGTGAATCTCTCTTGATCTTGGAATTTAAGATCCTACTCTCTCGTCTTACACTCTTCAACTTTGAGAAGTCTTTTATACTCCTTTACCTCCAACTACCCATTGCAAGGCATCTAAGGATTGCACTCCAAACTTCCCCATTTTACAAAACTATGAAAAAAATCTTGTAGCCGTTGCAGTTGACAAAAGAAAGAATCCTCCGTTGGATCAAATCGCCCATACAATCATGATCTTGATTATCAATAGATAGATTTTTTTTCATTAGATGAGTCATCCTCGTCTTTCTTAATCCAGATCCTTGATTGATCTTCATGATTGAGAAGCTCCAAGAACAATCCAACTTGATTTGCTAGCTATTGTGTTGATGAATAATAATTAAATCATCTCGAATATATCTCATGATATTCCAGTCATTGCATGTGAAATACTCCCTTAGAGCTTGAGCTACATAACAACGTCTGAGCTCCTCGCTCTATGTCTGAGCTCTTTCGATAGTGTCTGAGACCTTCAGATGTAATATCCAGATCTTTACTTAAGCTTCCATCTTCTGGTCCCTCCAAGAGTATTGGGAATCATGATTTTGCCTCATTGTTCACCTATCCAAAGTCCTTCCAAGCTTTACCAAATTTCCGTTCTAGGATTGTTCACCTTCTACTCAAGTATCTCCAATTAGTTAATACCTCTACGCCTAATGCCTTGTTCACCATTGATAGAGAACTCATAATCTTCAGACGTTCTCTTAAGACAACATTTGCATAATAGCTTGTGCATTTTCGCCTAGTTCTACTTAACCAATTAAACACATTAGTAGTCTTTGATTTATTTTTTTCATCTTCAAAACATCATAAGAGATTTTCCTTAACACCATATTCTAGTGCTATGGATAGTCTTATGTATGCTATGGTTTGCACTATCCTTACATTTCCAAGCAATTAATATTATGAGCAGGTATATGGAATATCCATGTAAAGCTCACTAGAAAGCAATGAAGTGGATTTTTTTATATATCCAAAGTACCTCTAATGTGGGTTTGGACTTTGATAGATGTTGTGACATAAGGCATTTGGTTGTCGGTTTCATTGATTCTGACTATGTAGGTGATCTCGACAAAAGGAGATCTTTGATAGGCTATATTTTTGCACTTGGTGGTTCCACGATTAGTTGAAGAGAAATTTTGGAAGACATGGTTGCTTTATCTACCATTGAAGCAGCGTACATAGCAGCAACAGAAGCAGCAAAGGAAGCTCTTTTGTAGAAGCTTTTGGTTACAGAACTTGTGGTCATGTAGAAGGGAGCCTCCATTATCTTTTGCGATAACCAAAGTGTGATCTAGTTGATCAAGAATGCAATTTATCACGAGAGAACGAAGCATATCGGCATTTGTTATAATTTTGTGTGTGATGAGGTTGCTAAGGGCATAGTTACGGTGAAGAAAGTCCCTACAATAGATAATCCGGCAAATATGTTGACCAAACCAATTCCATTGACCAAATTCAAGCATTGTTTGGACTTGATTGTTGTTTTCACAATTTGAATTGCTTAGGCAGTGTTAATGGTAGTTCATCCATTGTTTCCTACAAAGAGTACGATCATGTAGGCTTAGAGGTGTGTGTCGTTGATTTCGCAGTTCAACAGGTGGCCTTGTGTGCTCTAAGATGCTCTTTTAGAGATTTGAAGTCAAGGTAGAGTATTATTGATTTTTGACTTTCAAATTAGTGATAAGGGTATTTTGGACCATGCTTTTTTGTTTTAAGTTTTTTAGAGGGGCTATAAAAAGGATATGTTGTATATTACATAGCGACGTTTGCCTCCACATCCTGCTCCATTTCTTTGTTCCTCACTTTTTTTGTTAGATCTTTAGATCTTTGATTATAAGCTTGTACATGTTATTGAAGACAGTGAATCCCCTCTCTCTTCCCTTTATTTTTCCCATTTTGAGTTTTCCATGTTTATCGTGTCCTCTTGTGTTTTGATTTTGCTTTCATCCTTTGCTATTCGTGCTTGAATTCATGCATCTCTTGGCCCTTTTCCGCAACAACTTGTTCTACGTGTTTATGATGATATTTTCCTATTCCTAGTTCCAGTTGGGTGATGAAATTGTTCATTAGCTTTCATTTAAGATCTCCACAGTCCATTGGATGATTTTAAGCCTCGACTATAGCAGACTGGAGAACTGCAACGCGGGCAGTGCCAACGAGAATGCAGACAGCAGTACCGAGAGCAACAAAGAGGGAAGCGAAGATGGACGAACCCTCGAGAACAAGAGGCGGAGGAGGAATTAGGAGAGAGTCTGGACAATCCGTGGGATTTTCTATGGTTCTGGGTGTTTGAAGCACCTGTGCATGTCCATGCTAGCAGAAACTATGATGTGGAAAGACTAGGCAGAATTGTGGATGTTCAATTCGCGAAACTACGAGAACGATAACCCAAGATAAATTTAAACAAATTTTAGAAACCCTTTGATCCATGATGGCACTGCTTACTTGAGTAGTAAACTTTTGTCTGGCATTGGTCAACGCCTCGGCTTCACTTTGCTGGAATTAGTGACGGAAGAACAGAAATTCTATAAGTTCGAGATGGATTTGTTTCAATAAGAGGGGGGAAATTCAACTCTGCTTGCGCATTAACTTAGTTTAAGATCTCATTTTTTCTGAGCTTTCATGTGCCCAGGAGGATAAATATATGGAGCAAGTCAAAAGGTTGAAGGAAGAATTCAAGGGTCTATTCGACAAGAAGATGAGTCAGGTGGCCAAGCTCGAGTTCATTGACATGGTTCAAAGACTAGGATTAGGATACCATTTCGAGACGGAGATCAAGAACACTCTAAGTTCCATCTATAACAACACCAAGATGCTCAACTTTTGGACAATCTCTATGCCGCTCACCTTCGATTCCACCTACTCAGACAACATGGATACAACGTATCGCAAGGTAGTCGCCAACTATTAACATCTTGTGAATCACGTGGATGCAGCAAATTCACCTGGCCGTTCATTTCGTTGGCATGTAGATGTTTTTCAAAGGTTTAGGAACAAGATGGGCGCATTCATTGAATCGCTCAATAAGGATGTGAAGGGCTTCTCAGTTTTTATGAAGCTTCTTTTCATGAATTGGAAGGAAATTGTACTTGTTGAAGCTTGGAACTATGCTTCTAAGCATCTGCAAAGAATAAGCCTCCATGAAGTTCCCACTAATTTAGCGAGCCACGTGAGGCATGTATTAGATATGCTGATCCACTGGAGGCCAAACAGGTTGGAGGCTCGGTGGTTCACGGACATGTATGAGAAACTGCAAGACATGATCCCCTCTTTGCTACGATTGGCCAAAATAGACTTCAATTTCATGCAGTCAATCCACAGAAGGAAGTTAGCAATCTGATAAGGTATACACAATCACTCTATATAGTTCAAAGACGCAATCTGGCAACATAGGAGCGCCTTTTGATTGACTTAGTCATTTGAACTTGGGGCCGAACAAGATGAGCTTCTTTAGGGATTGGCCAATGGAAGTCTATTTTCGGAGCAGCATGATGGTTTTCGAACCTCAATACACAAATTTCAGAGAAATGAATGCGAAGATCGGTTGTGTGGCGGTAATTATCAATGACGTTTATGATATATATGGAATGCCAGAAGAGCTTGCTTGAGCTCTTAATAGATTTCATTGTCAGGCTTGCATTGTATCACCACCATCATCATTTCCCTTCTAACTATTATTGCCTAGAAAAAAGACGGAATAATTAGTCTATGAATGTGATGGAGAAAAGTACTAAAAATAACATATCATGAAATAAATTCTTCAATCTGATTTGGACATATAATCTTTTATGTTAGCTCGTGTTCCTCCTATGTTATTGATTCGTTTGGGCTAATAAAGTAACGATACGCACTAATTTTCAATGTTATTACTAACAAGCGTATCAAGTGATGGTTATATTTATGAGATCATTGAAAAGGTGATAACTTATCTAGATGGGACATCACAGACATCGAAAGGCTTTTTCTCAATTATAAGGGATAGTTTCATGGTCTTGTACAACACGACCAACGAAATTCGGTATTGGACAATGAGACAGCGACATATCAACCCCATCCCTTACATGCAGAAAATGGTAAGCTAGACTTGCTAAATAGTTCACCTAATAAATTGTGGCCCGTGTAGAATTGATATATGATTTTTAATCAATTTTTTTAGAAAAATCATTAAAAATAAAATAAAAATTCATAAAATTTGAAGATTGACTTTGGGAACATTAGCCAAGCCCAAGAAATCAATTTTGAATAAAAAATATTTTTCAAAATTTTCGATATTTAGAATTTCTTTTAACTAGAAAATAACCCAAAAATAAGAAAATTAGTTTTTACGGCCAGAAAAATATGAAAAAATAGTCATTGATTTTTTTTTATTTTCAATTACTTTTTGGTCACTTAAAAATTTAAAAATTCAATCAGGAACTTACTTTTCCAAATATTTGCATTTAGGTTCCTGGTTTTCCAAAAATCACAAATTGAATCTTTTCTATTGTTTTTCTCACTATGCGCTAGTTATGACATTTGATCCTCATATCTTCAATTGCATTTTTGACCAATAATTTCTCAGATTGAGAAATTTGAAAAAAATGGCAAAAATCTTTTCAATTTAGTCCCGAGTTTTAAATTGAGGGTTGGTCATTCTAAACATGAACCCAAAAAGATAGGGTTTTCACCTTTCAAATCCATTGATAGAGATGATTTGGCCTGATTTGCCCAAATTCTTCTATTCGGGTCAAAACAAAAATTTGGGGAATTCTCCCCAAAAGTGTCGTTCCTAGATACGTGCCATAGAACCGATTTATAACTTCAATTTGGTGAAATAGTCAAATCGGCCCCCAATTTTTTTTTTTTTTTTTTTTTTGGTTTTGGTAGGGGGGGGGGGGGGGAATCGGGTCAACCGGGTCGGTCGGTTCGACCAGACCCATTCAACTCATTGACAGCGAGAACAGAAGCATTCTAGCCTCGCGCACGCAGGTTCTCAAGCCAGGGTAGGAGAGCCAAATCCAAGAAAATATGCACACAGTCAGAGAAGCAAAGGGGTGGCTGGATCTACCCATGAGCTACCGGTACCGACGGACCAATTCTCACGTGGCGACGCGTGAGGAGCTGAGCCCGTAATGAGGTCTCGCGCTCGCCCAAGCGTTCAAGCTCCGTGGCGAGCCATCTGAAGTCGGTTAAGACTCAAGAGATATCCTCATTCGGTTAGAACGATTACCAACAACCTAGAGGGACGAACATAGAGAGAAGGCGGTTGCGGAGGTGTTAGGGCCGCCATGGAAGCAGCTTAATCTAAGAAATTCAAGAGGATGGTCATCGCGATCTAGGCGAAACCAAGCCTGCCCGATCGATCCGAAGCTTCCTGAGAGTCTGAGGAAAGTCCTCAACCCAGCAGTGAAGCTCCAGGTTCTCGAAAAATGTAAGTGCCATGGACGAGTCCTCGGAGGTCCGTTCATGGTGGATCTTCATTCTTTCGTATTTCTTCGTATTTTGATTCTTGTCTAGAGAACTTTCTGATCACGGCTCTATTGTCGGTTGCATTTTCGTCGCATGAAAACCGAGTTCTCCTCCCCGAACCTCCAGAGTCATGGCGAGCTCCATGGCATGTTCTTGGTATCCTCGAGCCGCGACAATGAGTAGGTAAGTCTTCTCATACTCCTTAGATGCTTCTTGATTGATTCGTTCGCAAGTTTAACGTAGAAAATCGAAGGTTGGAACTTGTCAGAAATCTAGTTTCGGTCGGAGCTGGTTGGATGACTTTTAGGTAGATTTTCCTTCTAAATCTGACATATGTTGCATTTGGGGTTGATTAGAGGAGTTTGGGATCGAAATCGAGAGGTTTTTGGTAAGTTTTAACGTCATTTTCTGGCGAGCTCCCCGAATTTATCATCGGAATAGTGCCTCCGGCGGCACTGTTCGTCTTCCCCGGCGAGGTGTTAATCGTTCAACACCAATGTGGCGGTGACTTGGCTACCATGTGGCACGCAATGCCAGCCGGGCTATTAGATGATTTTTTTTTAAGTTTTTCCTAAATGAAAAAATTGATTTTCGAATTAAAAATAAAATTCCCAATCCGATGATGGTCATGTGCCATGTGTCAAGATCTGAATTTTTTGGAATAAATTCATTTTTAGAAATTAAAATTGATTTTTGACAATAAAAAATGTTTTTGTGATCATGTGGCTCAGGTTTGTCTACATGTTACAATCGTGATCGTCCATTTTATTTTCAGAAAATAAAATTCATTATTTTGATCCGATCGGCCAAAAGAGCACCACGTGGTGTCCCCTGAGCCCTTAGATTAGAAATCGGCAGAAAAATAAGAAAAAGAATAAAAAAATTCAAAAAAATTAGCAAATGGCATCGATTGGGTATAGACTAGTTTCAACCCGTATGGTCTGGGCTAGGCGATTGCAAGGCATGGCCCAAGTCAACCCGACCGGTCTAAAAAATAAATAATTTTTTTTTGAAATTAATATAAAAATAAAAAAATGATTTTAAAAATAAAAGAATGTAAATTCCATAAAAAAAATTCTAAAAAGTTGAAAAAATTTCAAAACTTTAAAAATATCTCAAAAGTTAGCAAATAGGTCATTTCAACTGGTCAATTCTATTTTTGATAATTTTGCCCTCTCTTTCTTTCAAAATGATGATTTTACCCATTATGGGCAAATTGTCTCGAAATTTTTAAAAAATTTCCAAAAATCATAGAAAATGGAAAACGGTCCACCATGACTAGCCAAAATCATGTTTTGTGATTTCAATTCTCCTTCCTAAAAAGATGATTTTTCCTTTCATAGGCGAATCATTCCTTAAAAATCCAGAAAAATTCCAAAAAAATCTTATAAAATAGGAAATAGGCACATTCAGCTAGCCAATCCTAGTTTTGATGATTTGAATTTCTAATCACTTTAAAATTGATAATTTTATCGCTTCTAGGAAAATTATTTCTCGATCTTTCAAAAATTACAATTTTATCCCTAATAGGCAAATCGCCTCCAAATGTTCCCAAACTCCTTCCAAACCTCCAAACATTTCTTTTCTAAGCCATTAGAGCTTTATTAGGGATATCTTGTGTTGTTTTTATATGTTTTATATGCACGACATTGGATCCTTGGTTGCGTATTTATCTTTACTGATTGTGGTTGATAGGTTAGATTTCCACTTGCATGAACTTCTAGATTCTAGATCTTAGTTCCTCCAAGTCGTCTGCATGAAATCCTAATTAGAAAATCACTCGACTTAGATACTAAAAGGGCGTCAATGGCAACATTGGCATAATTAAGTTCTTGTTTCCAAATCTTTGGTTCCGTTAGAGTCATATAGCTTCTCCTACCGCCAGACAAGGTTTTCAATATACTCCCACAAAGATCAGTGATCACTCCAAAAGCATGTACACTTATGTACATGTCACCCAACCATACTAAGGTCGAACTCAATTCTTAAATCCTACCGTCACACAAGGTGAAGACTTAGGAGAGTCCAAGCCAACCTACATATCGTATTGAATCTGTAGACTTCAATAATCACCCTAAACTCCATCCTCTAACGAGGTAGGTCACAACATGTAGGGAAACTTATTTTTCTATAGGATAATTGTCCAAAAAGTCCTAACCCATTGTAATGCGGTTTAGTCTTAAACTTTTCGACTGTACCATTTAGTCCTGAACCGTTTGGCGAGTGCCTATTTGAACTTGGCACAAGTTTCTCATGAATTTTACCATATGGAGAAGGATTCAGCCATCCCGATCATGAAGCCAGGACTATCTTCTATTGGCTATATACAAAACGCCATGGCCCCTCGATTTAGACATGCTTATCACCAGATTTACTTGTTGGAGAGAACAATGATACGTTATCTATACTCCCTTAGTTTTTGTGTTACACATGG
>JAGVVM010000014.1:0-11251 GCA_019149425.1 Psidium friedrichsthalianum
CTTCAATGAAAGTATTGTTGGAGAAGAAGAAAATAGTCGGTCTAACCTATTAATCTTACTCAACATAGAATAGATATCGATAACCTCGAATATCGTTTGCAATTAACACACAAAACTAAGGGAGATAGATAAAATCATTGGCTCTCTCCAAAAGTAAAATCTTTGGTCGATAATGCATGTCTAATCGAGGGCACAGGTTTGTATATAGCCATAGAAGATAGTCCTTGGCTTCATGATTGGGATGGCTGAATCCTTCTCCATATTGGTAAAATTCATGAGAAACTTGTGCCAAGTTCAAATGGGCACTCGCCAAACGGTTCAAGACTAATTGGTACAGTCGAAAAGTTTAAAACTAAACCGCATTACAATGGGTTTAGGACTTTTTGGACAATTATCCTATAGAAAAATAAGTTTCCCTGCATGTTGTGACCTACCTCGTTAGAGGATGGAGTTTAGGGTGATTATTGAAGTCTACCGATTCGATACGATATGTAGGTTGGCTTGGACTCTCCTAAGTTCTCACCTTGTGTGACGGTAGGATTTAAGAATTGAGTTCGACCTTAGTATGGTTGGGTGACATGTACATAAGTGTACATGCTTTTGGAGTGATCACTGATCTTTGTGGGAGGTATATTGAAGACCTTGTCTGGCGGTAGGAGAAGCTATATGACTCTAACGGAACCAAAGATTTGGAACAAGAACTTAATTACGCCAATGTTGCCATTGACGCCCTTTTGGTATCTAAGTCGAGTAATTTTCTAATTAGGATTTCATGCAGACGACTTGGAGGAAGCTAAGATCTAGAATCTAGAAGTTCATGCAAATGGAAAATCTAACCTATCAACCACAATCAGTAAAGATAAATGCGCAACCGAGGATCCAATGTCGTGCATATAAAACATATAAAAACAACACAAGATATCCCTAATAAAGCTCTAATGGCTTAGAAAAGAAATGTTTGGAGGTTTGGAAAGAGTTTGGGAACATTTGGAGGCGATTTGCCTATTAGGGATAAAATTGTAATTTTTGAAAGATCGGGAAATAATTTTCCTAGAAGCAATAAAATTACCAATTTTAAAGTGATTAGAAATTCAAATCATCAAAACTAGGATTGGCTAGCTGAATGTGCCTATTTCCTATTTTATAAGATTTTTTTTGGAATTTTTCTGGATTTTTTAGGAATGATTCGCCTATGAAAGGAAAAATCATCTTTTCAGGAAGGAGAATTGAAATCACAAAACATGATTTTGTCTAGTCATGGTGGACCGTTTTCCATTTTCTATGATTTTTGGAAATTTTTTAAAATTTTCGAGACAATTTGCCGATAATGGGCAAAATCATCATTTTGAAAGAAAGAGAGGGCAAAATTATCAAAATAGAATTGACCAGCTGAAATGACCTATTTGCTAACTTTTGAGATATTTTTAAAGTTTTGAAATTTTTTTCAAACTTTTTAGAATTTTTTTTATGGAATTTACATTCTTTTATTTTTAAAATCATTTTTTGATTTTTTATTAATTTCAAAAAAAATTTATTAATTTTTTAGACCAGTCGGGTTGACTTGGGCCATGCCTTGCAATCGCCTAGCCCAGACCATACGGGTTGAAACTAGTCTATACCCAATCATGCCATTTGCTAATTTTTTTGAATTTTTTTTATTTTTTTTCTTTTTCTTATTTTTCTGCCGATTTCTAATCTAAGGGCTCAGGGGACACCACGTGGTGCTCTTTTTGGCCATCGGATCAAAATAATGAATTTTATTTTCTGAAAATAAAATGGACGATCACGATCGTAACATGTAGACGAACTTGAGCCACATGATCACAAAACATTTTTTATTGTCAAAAATCAATTTTAATTTCTAAAAATGAATTTATTCCAAAAATTCAGATCTTGACACATGGCACATGACCATCATCGGATTGGGAATTTTATTTTTAATTCGAAAATCAATTTTTTCATTCAGGAAAAACTTTAAAAAAAAATCATCTAATAGCCCGGGCTGGCATTGCGTGCCACATGGTAGCCAAGTCACCGCCACATTTGGTGTTGACCGATTAACACCTTGCCGGGGAAGATGAACAGTGCCGCCGGAGGCACTATTCCGATGATAAATTCTGGTGAGCTCGCCAGAAAATGACATTAAAAACTTACCAAAACCTCTCGATTTCGATCCCAAACTCCTCTAATCAACCCCAAATGCAACATATGTCAGATTTAGAAGGAAAATCTACCTAAAAGTCATCCAACCAGCTCCGACCAAAACTAGATTTCTGACAAGTTCAACCTTGATTTTCTACGTTAAACTTGCGAATGAATCAATCAAGAAGCATCTAAGGAGTATGAGAAGACTTAGGGCCTGTTTGGTAACGTTTCTGTTCCAAAAAAGTGATTTTGATTAAAACACTTTTTTTGATTCTGTTCTTTTAGAGAATCAGAATGCGTTTGGTAACTACATAAAATTTTTTATTTTTTGTCCAAAAGTGATCCTAAAAATTGATCCTAAAAAAGTGTCATGGGAAGAGGCTAAGAAGTCCATCTTGAAAAGTGATCCTAAAAAAGTGTTCTTTTTTTGAGAAATAACTTTTTTTTGTTTCTGATTTTTGGTCCAAAAGTGTTTCTCGGGAGCAGAATCAGAAACAGAATTATTTGCGTTACCAAACATGTTTTTGATCCTTTTTTGTTCTCGGGAACAGAAACAGAGGAACAGAAACGTTACCAAAAAGGCCCTTACCTACTCATCGTCACGGCTCGAGGATACCAAGAACATGCCATGGAGCTCGCCATGACTCTGGAGGTTCGGGGAGGAGAACTTGGTTTTCATGCGACGAAAATGCAAACCGATGATAGAGCCGTGATCAGAAAGTTCTCTAAATACGAAAGAATTGAAGATCCACCATGAACGGACCTCCGAGGACTCGTCCATGGCTCTTACATTTTTTGAGAACCTGGAGCTTCACTGCTGGGTTGAGGACTTTCCTCAGACTCTCAGGAAGCTTCAGGATCGATCGGGTAGGCTTGGTTTCGTCTAGATCACGATGACCACCCTCTCGAATTTCTTAGATTAAGCTGCTTCCATGGCGGCCCTAACACCTCCGCAACCGCCTTCTCTCTATGTTCGTCCCTCTAGGTTGTTGGTGATCGTTCTAACCGAATGAGGATATCTCTTGAGTCTTAACCGACTTCAGATGGCTCGCCACGGAGCTTGAACGCTTGGGCGAGCGCGAGACCTCATTACGGGCTCAGCTCCTCACGCGTCGCCACGTGAGAATTGGTCCGTCGGTACCGGTAGCTCATGGGTAGATCCAGCCACCCCTTTGCTTCTCTGACTGTGTGCATATTTTCTTGGATTTGGCTCTCCTACCCTGGCTTGAGAACCTGCGTGCACGAGGCTAGAATGCTTCTGTTCTCGCTGTCATGAGTTGAATGGGTCTGGTCGAACCGACCGACCCGGTTGACCCGATTCCTTCTCCCCCAAAAAAAAAAAACAAAAAAAAAACCAAAAAAATTGGGGGGCCGATTTGACCTATTTTCACCAAATTGAAGTTATAAATCGGTTCTATGGCACGTATCTAGGAACGACACTTTTGGGGAGAATTCCCCAAATTTTTGTTTTGACCCGAATAGAAGAATTTGGGCAAATCAGGCCAAATCATCTCTATCACTGGATTTGAAAGGTGAAAAACCCTATGGGTAGAAGTTCAATTGTGTTTGGGTTCATGTTTAGAATGACCAATTTGCCTCAATTTAAACTCGGGGACTAGTCTGTTTGGTAACGTTTCTGTTCCAAAAAAGTGATTCTGATTAAAAACACTTGTTTTGATTCTGTTCTTTTAGAGAATCAAATACGTTGGTAACTACATAAAATTTTTGATTTTTTGTCCAAAAGTAATCCTAAAAAATTGATCCTAAAAAAGTGTCGTGAGAAGAGGCTGAGAGTCCATCTTTGAAAAGTGATCCTAAAAAAGTGTTCTTTTTTTGAGAAACAACTTTTTTTGTTTCTGATTTTTGGTCCAAAAGTGTTCCTGGGAGCAGAATCAGAAACAGAATTATTAGTGTTACCAAACATGTTTCTGATCTTTTTTTGTTCCCGGGAACAGAAACAGAGGAACAGAAACGTTACCAAACATGCCCTAAATTGAAAAGATTTTTGCCATTTTTTCTTTCAAATTTCTCAATCTGAGAAATTTATTGGTCAAAAATGCAATTGAAGATATGAGGATCAAATGTCATAACTAGCGCATAGTGAGAAAAACAATAGAAAAGATTCAATTTGTGATTTTTGGAAAACCAGGAACCTAAATGCAAATATTTGGAAAAGTAAGTTCCTGATTGAATTTTTAAATTTTTAAGTGACCAAAAAGTAATTGAAAATAAAAAAAATCAATGACTATTTTTTCATATTTTTCTAGCCACAGAAACTAATTTTATTTATTTATTTTTGGGTTATTTTCTAGTTAAAAGAAATTCTAAATATCGGAAAATTTTGAAAAATATTTTTTATTCAAAATTGATTTCTTGGGCTTGGCTAATGTTCCCAAAGCCAATCTTCAAATTTTATGAATTTTTATTTTATTTTTAATGATTTTTCTAAAAAAATTGATTAAAAATCATATATCAATTCTACACGGGCCACAATTTATTAGGTGAACTATTTAGCAACTCTAGCTTACCATTTTCTGCATGTAAGGGATGGGGTTGATATGTCGCTGTCTCATTGTCCATACCGAATTTCGTTGGTTGTGTTGTACAAGACCATGAAACTATCCCTTATAATTGGAGAAAGCCTTTCGATGTCTGTGATGTCCCATCTAGATAAGTTATCACCTTTTCAATGATCTCATAAATATAATCATCACTTTATACGCTTGTTAGTAATAACATTGAAAATTAGTGCGTATCCTTACTTTATTAGCCCAAATGAATCAATAACATAGGAGGAACACGAGCTAACATAAAAGATTATATGTCCAAATCAGATTGAAGAATTCATTTCATTATATGTTATTTGTAGTACTTTTCTCCATCACATTCATAGACTAATTAATTCCGTCTTTTTTCTAGGCAATAATAGTTAGAAGGGAAAATGATGATGGTGGTGGTACAATGCATGCCTGACAATGAAATTTATTAAGAGCTCAAGCAAGCTCTTCTGGCATTCCATATATATCATAAACGTCATTGCCACACAACCGATCTTCGCATTCATTTCTCTGAAAGTTGTGTATTGAGGTTCGAAAACCATCATGCTGCTCCGAAAATAGACTTCCACTGGCCAATCCCTAAAGAAGCTCATCTTGTTCGCCCCCAAGTTCAAATGACTAAGTCAATCAAAAGGCGCTCCTATGTTGCCAGATTGCGTCGTTGAACTATATAGAGTGATTGTGTATACCTTATCAGATTGCTAACTTCCTTCTGTGGATTGACCGCATGAAATTGAAGTCTATTTTGGCCAATCGTAGCAAAGAGGGGATCATGTCTTGCAGTTTCTCATACATGTCCGTGAACCACCGAGCCTCCAACCTGTTTGGCCTCCAGTGGATCAGCATATCTAATACATGCCTCACGTGGCTCGCTAAATTAGTGGGAACTTCATGGAGGCTTATTCTTTGCAGATGCTTAGAAGCATAGTTCCAAGCTTCAACAAGTACAATTTCACCTCCAATCCATGAAAAGAAGCTTCATAAAACTGAGAAGTCCCTTCACATCCTTATTGAGCGATTCAATGAATGCGCCCATCTTGTTCCTAAACCTTTGAAAAACATCTACATGCCAACAAAATGAACGGCCAGGTGAATTTTGCTGCATCCACGTGATTCACAAGATGTTAATAGTTGGCGACTACCTTGCGATACGTTGTATCCATGTTGTCTGAGTAGGTGGAATCGAAGGTGAGCGGCATAGAGATTGTCCAAAAATTGAGCATCTTGGTGTTGTTATAGATGGAACTTAGAGTGTTCTTGATCTTCGTCTCGAAATGGTATCCTAATCCTAGTCTATGAACCATGTCAATGAACTCGAGCTTGGCCACCTGACTCATCTTCTTGTCGAATAGACCCTTAAATTCTTCCTTCACCTTTTGACTTGCTCCATATATTTATCCTCCTGGGCACATGAAAGCTCAGAAAAAATGAGATCTTAAACTAAGTTAATGCGCAAGCAGAGTTGAATTTCCCCCTCTTATTGAAACAAATCCATTCTCGAACTTATAGAATTTCTGTTCTTCCGTCACTAATTCCAGCAAAGTGAAGCCGAGGCGTTGACCAATGCCAGACAAAAGTTTACTACTCAAGTAAGCAGTGCCATCATGGATCAAAGGGTTTCTAAAATTTGTTTAAATTTATCTTGGGTTATCGTTCTCGTAGTTTCGCGAATTGAACATCCACAATTCTGCCTAGTCTTTCCACATCATGTTTCTGCTAGCATGGACATGCACAGGTGCTTCAAACACCCAGAACCATAGAAAATCCCACGGATTGTCCAGACTCTCTCCTAATTCCTCCTCCGCCTCTTGTTCTCGAGGGTTCGTCCATCTTCGCTTCCCTCTTTGTTGCTCTCGGTACTGCTGTCTGCATTCTCGTTGGCACTGCCCGCGTTGCAGTTCTCCAGTCTGCTATAGTCGAGGCTTAAAATCATCCAATGGACTGTGGAGATCTTAAATGAAAGCTAATGAACAATTTCATCACCCAACTGGAACTAGGAATAGGAAAATATCATCATAAACACGTAGAACAAGTTGTTGCGGAAAAGGGCCAAGAGATGCATGAATTCAAGCACGAATAGCAAAGGATGAAAGCAAATCAAAACACAAGGGACACGATAAACATGGAAAACTCAAAATGGGAAAAATAAAGGGAAGAGAGAGGGGATTCACTGTCTTCAATAACATGTACAAGCTTATAATCAAAGATCTAAAGATCTAACAGGAAAAAGTGAGGAACAAAGAAATGGAGCAGGATGTGGAGGCAAACGTCGCTATGTAATATACAACATATCCTTTTTATAGCCCCTCTAAAAAAACTGAAAACAAAAAAGCATGGTCCAAAATACCCTTATCACTAATTTGAAAGTCAAAATCAATAATACTCTACCTTGACTTCAAATCTCTAAAAGAGCATCTTAGAGCACACAAGGCCACCTGTTGAACTGCGAAATCAACGACACACACCTCTAAGCCTACATGATCGTACTCTTTGTAGGAAACAATGGATGAACTACCATTAACACTGCCTAAGCAATTCAAATTGTGAAAACAACAATCAAGTCCAAACAATGCTTGAATTTGGTCAATGGAATTGGTTTGGTCAACATATTTGCCGGATTATCTATTGTAGGGACTTTCTTCACCGTAACTATGCCCTTAGCAACCTCATCACACACAAAATTATAACAAATGCCGATATGCTTCGTTCTCTCGTGATAAATTGCATTCTTGATCAACTAGATCACACTTTGGTTATCGCAAAAGATAATGGAGGCTCCCTTCTACATGACCACAAGTTCTGTAACCAAAAGCTTCTACAAAAGAGCTTCCTTTGCTGCTTCTGTTGCTGCTATGTACGCTGCTTCAATGGTAGATAAAGCAACCATGTCTTCCAAAATTTCTCTTCAACTAATCGTGGAACCACCAAGTGCAAAAATATAGCCTATCAAAGATCTCCTTTTGTCGAGATCACCTACATAGTCAGAATCAATGAAACCGACAACCAAATGCCTTATGTCACAACATCTATCAAAGTCCAAACCCACATTAGAGGTACTTTGGATATATAAAAAAATCCACTTCATTGCTTTCTAGTGAGCTTTACATGGATATTCCATATACCTGCTCATAATATTAATTGCTTGGAAATGTAAGGATAGTGCAAACCATAGCATACATAAGACTATCCATAGCACTAGAATATGGTGTTAAGGAAAATCTCTTATGATGTTTTGAAGATGAAAAAAATAAATCAAAGACTACTAATGTGTTTAATTGGTTAAGTAGAACTAGGCGAAAATGCACAAGCTATTATGCAATGTTGTCTTAAGAGAACGTCTGAAGATTATGAGTTCTCTATCAATGGTGAACAAGGCATTAGGCGTAGAGGTATTAACTAATTGGAGATACTTGAGTAGAAGGTGAACAATCCTAGAACGGAAAATTTGGTAAAGCTTGGAAGGACTTTGGATAGGTGAACAATGAGGCAAAATCATGATTCCAATACTCTTGGAGGGACCAGAAGATGGAAGCTTAAGTAAAGATCTGGATATTACATCTGAAGGTCTTCAGACACTATCGAAAGAGCTCAGACATAGAGCGAGGAGCTCAGACGTTGTTATGTAGCTCAAGCTCTAAGGGAGTATTTCACATGCAATGACTGGAATATCATGAGATATATTCGAGATGATTTAATTGATTATTCATCAACACAATAGCTAGCAAATCAAGTTGGATTATTCTTGGAGCTTCTCAATCATGAAGATCAATCAAGGATCTGGATTAAAGACGACGGATGACTCATCTAATGAAAAAAAATCTATCTATTGATAATCAAGATCATGATTGTATGGGCGATTTGATCCAACGGAGGATTCTTTCTTTTGTCAACTGCAACGGCTACAAGATTTTTTTCATATAGTTTTGTATAAATGGGGAAGTTTGGAGTGCAATCCTTAGATGCCTTGCAATGGGTAGTTGGAGGTAAAGGAGTATAAAAGGACTTCTCAAAGTTGAAGAGTGTAAGACGAGAGAGTAGGATCTTAAATTCCAAGATCAAGAGAGATTCACATCTTTATATATTCTTGATCCAAACACTATAATACTTAGAGGTTCTCATCCAAGTGATTAGACGGAAAGTCTATTGACTCATAAATCATCACCATGTTATAATCTCTAAGATATTCACTAATGGAATCTAGCTAATTGGCTGGTAGCGTGAAAAAGTAGACTTAAGTTTGAACAAAGCCAAACCATTATAAACTCTTTGTGCAAATTCTTATCTCTTAAACTCTTTGTTATTATATTGTGATAGTTGAATTGTGCATGTCGCCGCATCTGAGGACACCTAGATCTCGTTAGCGATCATCATCTGAACTTAAGCTCTGACCTTATCCGTTTAAATTTCGCAATGATTTTTAAAGTTCATTGTTATCACTTATTCACCCTCTCTAGGTGATAAGGCTAGCCTCAACATATGGAACTTGAGATATCTCATCTTCCACTTATTTGTTTTTAGGCAACAAAGAAGCCGAAAGCCTAAAATAGGACCCCAAAGTAGTAATTAGCAGTTTAGCATTCTTTATGCTGAAATGTTCAAGTACTTTCTCAATGTAGCTCTTCTACAAGAAATGGTCTTGATATCAAGTTGCTCAAGTTCTAGATTATAAAGGACCACTAACGTGAGCAACACACGAATGGAATTATATCATAGCTAGAGAGAACACTTTATTGAAGTATTTCCCCTCCTTCTGGCTAAAATCCTTTGCCAGCAAATGTGTCTTATTTCTTTCATCTTCAACCCTTGGAATTTCCTCCTTTCTTTTTAAGATCCACTTGCATCTAATAGCTCATTTGTCCTTAGGCAATTTCGTAAGATCTCAAATGTGGTTGTTATGAAGAGACTCCATCTCTTCATTCATCGCAATAAGCCACTTCTCAAATTTAGAACAAATAGTAGCTTCATGGAATGTAGAAAGTTTTTCAATACCAAGCTCTTTAGCAACTGTAAGAGCATTTGTTACCAAATCAGCGAAATCATACCTCTAGGGACAATTAATTTACCTTTTAGCTCTCCCTATAGCCAAAGTCTGAGGTTGTTCAACTTCTTTTACTTCATCTTTATTTGAATCTGAGTCTTGTTGCTTACTATTGCTTTCTGACTAAATAGGAACATCTCTAGAGGTTTTCTATGGACGCTCCATACTAAACTCCACCTCTTTTGCAACATTCTCTTCCTAAACTCCACCTCTTTTGTAACATTCTCTTCCTAAATACCTATAGACTCAACAACCTTTATCTGATCAAGCATAGAATTTTTTTTTTCAAAAGTAACATTTTACTAATTCTAAAATTTGATGACTAATGGTCAGAACACCACAATTTATATCCTTAAACCCTATCTGCATAACTAATGAAAATACCTTTCTTGACTGTAGGCTCAAGTTTACTATCATTTACATGATAATGAGTAGGACATCCAAATACTTTCAAATAAAATAATCATAAGGTTTACTAGATCATATCTCATTTGGAGTCTTGCATATAATTATGGTCGAAGGAGAACGATTTACTAAATAACATCCAATCCCATAAATCTTTTGCAAGTCCAGCATTAGAAAGCCTACACCTATGTAATAACTTGATTTTTCCTCCTGCTTAAGTTATGAGGAGAATAGTGTGCTCATCAGGCTTGAGTCAATAGTAAATGAGCTTTGAGAGGATTATTGTTATACTTTACGTAGCAAAATTATTTGAGCCTAATACCAATTAATGTGAATAGTCAAGCTAGTGGTATGGACAACAATGGGGATTCTATGGCAGATACTGTTATAATTTTTGCCTAAGCGAAGAACTGAAGGTTGTAGAAATGGTGACAGAGTTTATTGTTGGCTTTAGTACTTGGGAGTAGATCACCTTCCGCTCGCTCCTCCTAGTGTAATCAGTGTAACTAAAGGACAATGTACTTAATTTGGTTAGCATATGAATATAGAGTAATTAGTCAAATTGTTGAATAATCTTACTATTGTAGCATGCACATCATCCAGTAAGTACGAATTAGTGAATCTATTAAGGTTATGCCCTATTAGGCATACCTATCGTTTGTCTTGTCATGCACTTGTTTCATATGGCCACTGATAATTTTTGGTTATAATCTTCTGCATGCACCAAGTATTCTCTATATAATAAGAGATTAAAGTAAGCGTGAAGTTAGTAAGTAGGTGGCGAACTGTATGCCACAACCTAGCTCTCTCTAAAAGTGTTTGATTTATGAACGCAGCCATCCCATTTTGTTGAGGTGTGATCTGACTGTTCGACATCAAACAATCCACAAATCTTCAAAGTACTCGTTAAAATCGCCTTTGTAAAACTCAAGACCATTGTCTGTTCTAAAATGCTTTATCTTCTTGCTAGTTTGATATTCAATCAACATCTTTCGCTTTTTGAACATATCAAAAATGTCACTTTTACGCTTCAAGAAATAAACCTATACTTTCCTAGAAAAGTCATCAATAAATGTTAGAAGATAAACTGCACCATCCTGGATGG
>JAGVVM010000015.1:0-45981 GCA_019149425.1 Psidium friedrichsthalianum
AAATCCCAAAAAATCCAATTTGAGTCAATTTATTTTTATTTTTCACTTTTAGGAGTTGTGACATTGTTCTCTAATATTTCAAATTTCATCTAGACCCAAATCAAGAATGACTCAAGGGCTTTAATTTAATTTTTTTTTTATTTTTTTCAGCGGCAGAAATGAGCTTAAATTTGACAAGCGATTGAACTAGACAGGTGCTAAATTTCAACCGAGAGAAGGTGTGTCGAAAATTTGAGGAGATTTGGACTTAAAGAAATATTTCTCCAGGGACTGAATTGCAAATACTTAAAATCTCAGGGACTAGAATGCAAATACCTAACACTTACGGGATTATTTGTAAATAAGAAAAGGAAGAATTAGTGGAGAAATTAGAATAGAGAAGGGAAGATGGAGAAGAGGAGATGGAGAAGGGAAGTTGGAGAAGAGGAGATGGAGAAGAGAAGATGAAGAAAGTAAGATGAGAATAGAGAAGGGAAGATGAGATGAAGAAGAGTTAGTGGAAAAATTAGAATGGGGGATAGATGAGTGGGTTATAAAAAGAGGAAGAAGTGAGCTTGGGAGAAGAATTTTTTGGAGAGAAAATTTTGGATTTTTGAGAGGGTTTTGGGAGATTGAAGAAAAATTTGAGAGAAAGAAAATACCAAAAGAGAGAGAGAATTTTGAAGATGATGAGAGTTTGAAGCTATGGGTTATCATCACCAATTCCTTCATCGATCAACATAAATCAAGAGTTCATCCTTGTTAACGAGCAAGCAAATTCGAGCTAAGTGTTTTTATTTATTCATTTATTTGTGGTTTTAGTCGCAAATTAGCACAAATTGTCTACACTGGCCCCCCACGTTATGTCAGGTAATAACGACTCCGTACCAATGGTGATTTCATGAAGGTACAAGCAAAATTGGCCCATAACAAGCCCAGAATGTCCACCAAATTCTCACCCGACCCTTCGATGGATTTTAGCTCAAATTGTTGAATCAATTTGCTGTATTTTATTTTAAAGAATTGAAACCCTAAAATAGTAAGGCAAAGCCCATCCACTGGAGGTCATCTAATTCCTGCAATTTAATTTCTGAACCTTAAACCCCAAAAGAGAGGGCCAAGGCAAGTCTGGATCGTCCATTGGAGGTCCTTATTTACTGCAATTTAAATTCCTGCACCTTAAACCCCAAAAGAGAGGGCAAAGCCAAGGCTGGGCCGTCCATTGGAGGTCTTTACTTACCGTCATTTAAATTCCTGCATTTAATTTCCACACCATTAAACCCCAAAGGGAAGAGCCAAGCCAATGCTAGGCCGCCCAATTAGAGGTTTTTAGTTACTGTCATTTAAATTCCTGCAATTTAATTTCCACACCATTAAACCCCAAAGGGAAGAGCCAAGCCAATGCTAGACCACCATTGGAGGTTTTTATTTAAGGTCATTTAAATTCCTGCAATTTAATTTCCGCACCGTTAAACCCCAAAGGGGAGAGCCAAGCCAATGCTGGGCCATCCATTGGAGGTCTTTATTTATCACAATTTAATTTTCTGTAATTTAATTCCTATACCATTAAACCCCAAAAGAGAGGGCCAAGTCAAGGCTGAGCCATCCATTGGTGGTCTTTATTTATTGTCATTTACTTCCTGTAATTAAATTTTCGAATCATTGACCCCAGAATGAGTAGGCCGAGCCACCTGTTGGAGGTCGTAACACTGCACAGAAGTCGTTAACACACTTCCTCTTTCGGCTTCGGGAAATTATAATACTTTGGAAATACAAAAAAAAATACCATCCATGCATCCCATTAAAAAGTGAAAACACAAAGAGAGAACACTCCAATAGAGCCTTAGGAGTAAACCAAGCCTGAGTTGCCAAATTAGGATATCCATGAAATTAAGGTATTGAAAGGGCATTAGTTTTAGTTAACTAGTGTAACCAAGTCTCCGAACTCATAATCTCTGGTTCGTAGAAGTAATTTAGTCCTCCCGCTAATTTACTTAGGTTTCTAATCAACCTAACAAAAATGATTAGTGGCGACTCCAAATTTTAAAATCATTTGAATAAAAATCAACGTTGCGATTCGGTAGGACTTGGGAGGGTCCGTATTAGGTTAATCCATCTAGCTAACCTAATAATCCGTTCACCGGCAGAAAAATTTCTCGGGTCGCAACAGACTGGCGACTCCACTAGGGATGGGATTTTTAATTTTTTTTAAAAAAGACACCAATTGGAAGACTTGAATCTTTTCGAAATTTTAAAAGCCTTAGTGGACTTAGGCCAATGCAAATTTCATGGGTATCTCGCTTCTGGCGATCTTGTTTGGAACTCATCTTTAGGTGTTATATGTTTTTGCAAATGGGAGTTATAAGGGGTGGAGTGTTTGGCTAACCCTTTGTTTTGCAGGCTCGATGTTGGGATTATTTGTTTAATTTCGCACATTTTTAGAAGCGTTGTTTTGATATCAATTGTTATGCATGTCTTGCATATTTTGAGGATCACGACACCTGCACACACAAGCGTCTAAACCCAAGTTGCGAAATTTTTCCTAGGTAACCATAGATAGGGATCGAATATGCAAAGCTCTTGCGTTGATTGCGCTTGGGTTGACCATATTTTATCCCGCTCATTATCTAATTGACAATTCTTCCACTTGTCGTTTGATTGCGCGGAGGGTAAGGTTGTCGATTCAGATAATAGGGGCCTTTTAGGTCCATACCCTGTCTCTCCTTTTATTTTTCTAGAGTCCACTCCTCACTTGAGTCATGCGCATGACTATGTGATTTGCATTTTTCCAAGGTAAAAGTAAGTTCTCTAATTTTATCTTGTATTTATTTTCGGTCGGTTCATGTTAGAGGTTAGTCAGATTTTGAACTTAACATCATGACCATGTTTTCAAAAGAAAATAAAAATCTAATTTGAGCCCCATTTCTAAAAATTTAAAAAAATGAATGTGAAAAATCCCTTCGTGGAAATTTTGTTGACCAATAAAGGATTTTGTCATGTCTTTCCTACTTCAATAAAAATGAATTTTCCTGACGAATTTACCACTGAAAATTCATTTTGATAAAAAAGAAAAAAAATAAAATTCCTTCAAAAAATTTTTGGTAAATATTAAGAGATTTTGTTGCCTTTTTCAAGTCATAAAAATCCGCAAGAAAATTCTGTTTCAGAAATTAGCCATGTCTCCTAAGGAAATTTTTTCTAATTTCTCCACAAAATAAAAAAAATCAAATTGGACTAATATAGGAGTCATGGACCGACCTTCCTTGCGTTGCATACTAATTGTGTCCTTTCTTTTGTAGGGGAATCCTAGGTACCCCAGGCGGGGTAAAAAAAATCTAAGTTCAACAATATACCAGGAATAATCTTCAAAAATTCGAAAAGATGAAAAAATACTGAGGCGTTAACCGTTAATCCTAGGGGCAGGTGAGGAGGTCGATCCTATCGGGTTCAGAAATGCGTCAGTTAATGAGCACGTACAGGCCATGTATTTTGATAGAAGCCGTGAATGTATTCGGACCAGACAAGGGGTATTTTTAATGTATTAAGAGGGTTCCTGTATTTTGTTGAAAAAAACATAGACTGTATAATCAGAACCCATGAAGCAAGAATGTCAACTCGACCTTGTGACGTCTTTCTAAGTAAATCAACAAAGTCTTGCCTTTTAGCTTTCTCGGATTCGAACGACATGGAGGATTTTGGAGGACCGGTATTTTATTGTGAACATGGCCCACAGACATTCCTGCCTACATTTCGGCCGACACGAGCAAGTGCACGTCGAAAGACCGCATGAGCAAAGTAGGGGCACGCAACAGGTGGCCTAATTCATTTATTGGCACACTGACCGAGTTGTCATAATTCACGTGACTAGCTCACGGGTCTCGATGCGGCTAGTGGGGTCTGCTGTCGAAAGCTTCTTTAATATTCTCAATATCATCGTTACAGCAGCAAACAAGAACATCAGGAAGGATTTTAAGTCTCGATATTTCCTGTGCCTTGAATCGATCTATCATGGTATACGAAAGAAAAGATGGCTGGGAAACTAAAGCACAAACATGCGAAACTTTCCTTTCATTCCATTCATCAATGAGTTTTACAACAACTCACTGAGGAGGAAAAGTAAAACCAAACTGAGCCCTAATAAGCATCACAAAAGAGTTCACTAACTCCATGAAATTGATGCTCTGCCTACACTGAACGATCTAGGAGTTGAGATTTGCAAGCTTGAAGAACAGGCGGGTACATTTCTCCTTGTGCCTGGCCGCACTAGCTCATGATGTTCAACGACAAGTTTCAGACTATCGATCAGGTCTCTCTCAAAAGCTATATCCGCCGTCAGATCATCAAGCCTCTCCTCCAGCCATTCACATCTGAACTTCATTACGATATCACTCGGATCATGCTCAAAGTAAGTCTGGTTTAAGGCTAGGCGCTCAACCAGGTTCTCCCTCTCATGAATCAACAGAGAGACCCGTTCATCAGCAGATTTGACGACTTCTTATACCGAGCCACCGAGTGTTCTGCAAACTCCAGGCATTCAGATCGATCCTGGTAGCACGCCTTCATGACGCGGGCAAAGGTGACCGTCTTCTGGGTGTTCGGTAAGCCTCCAAAAAGTTGATGAAGACATGTGGGAATGCCTGTATTCTCTCTCCAAGTTGGTGCCTTCGACTGAGGAAGCATTTATCTCCCTGAACAGACCGAGGATCTCGGCTTCAACACTCGGATGATAGGCTATGTAAATATAGCCTCGGCCAAGAAGGTGGTAAAGTCTCTCCCATCTGAACATGACCTCAGCCGGGAAGATCTGTGTGGGAAGACTGGCCATTTCGTTAAAAGATAGAGGAAAGAATCAAGACCGACGAGCAGAATACGAAAGAGAAGAAGAGAGAGGTGAAGCGGAGGATTAGAATGTGAGATGATAATCTGTTCCAAGTCAAATATTAACTTCACAGGGGTAGTCTTTATTGGCCATACTTTCCTATCTGCCATTCTCTGTCGGCAACACTCTCGCTGGCTCGAATTCCAGTCAGGCGGCGACCTCGAGGTAAGCAAATCCGACGTCTCCGCGGAAAAGTTGGATGCGATGCTACCACTTTGAAAAAAGAAAGGATGAAAAGACGAGCTGAGTGGGAGACAAAGACATTTTCGGCAGAAAAGGAGATACGACTCGGCTTTATTGGAGAACTCGCCAGCAAATCGACGATGGAGATAACGACAGAGGCCCCTACCATGAAAAGATGAAAGAAAGACGAGCCGAGCAGAGATATAGACAGAACTCTCTAGAGAAGCAATACAGTTGCTAAACCCACGTCTAATTTTAAGGAGATATCCTCTTGATAATCCTCATTCGTGCTCAGAAGAGGGGCCTAAAGCATACGCAGTTGCTAAGAAAAATCTAGAGAAGTTGAAAATACAAGAAGAGGTAGCAAACCTGAGAAACCATTAACCCATCGAAGATGTCTCAACCCAACACACTTGAGAGCTTTCGCTACTTGCTGAATATGGGAGAGGAAGAGTTCGAGGCCGTGTTTGGGATTCAGACCATGGAGCCCGACCCTTCCGCCGACGACGTCCAAGATCTCGGTAAGGATAAGGACAACAACAATAAGGGTCAAAGGAAGCGTTATCGTCGCCATACCGAGGAACAAATACAAAGGCTTGAGGATTTCTTCAGAATGTGCCCTATGCCAGACGGCAAGCAGAAATGGAATTGAGCCAAGAACTAGGGCTGAACTTTCGCAAGTCAAGTTCTGGTTTCAAAATAGGCAAACCCGAATGAAGACTCGATATGAGCACAATGAGGTCGAGTTTTTAAGAGCTGAAATTGAAAAGATCTGGGCAGAGAACAAGATGTATAAAGAGGCTTTTGACTCCGCCACATGCCCCAACTGCAATAGCCTCCTCACTCTCGATGAAAGGCAGTATCTAAGGGTCAAAAATGCCCGTTTAAGAGGTGAGTTAGATCAATTCATAACAGGATCAAGTTCTATTAGAGCGAGGTACGAAAAGACCGAGCCTATGGAGCCAGCATTGATGCCTTTCAAGGAGGAGGGGATGTATCATCACGGAACAAGTAGTGTCGACGACGAGATCACCGCCATGATCAACCAGTTTGATGCTGATGAAGCACCGGGGCTTCAATGTGTACACGGAGCCTGTACTTCCAAGCTAGTGATCACGGGTCCTTCAGCATGGCTGATGTGTATCTGATCTAGAACGAAACCAGCTGATCACTGAAGAGCTTGCAAAAGAAGGAAGATCAAACCTGGACGAATGCATCTGCTTCGTTTCCTTGCACGTTTTCTACTTTTATCGATGTCCGAATTTAATGCACAAGTGAGAAGTAATGGTTTCCCTTCCCCCTATTAAATGCTTGGAGCCGTTACTGCACCGAACTCGAAAAATTAATGGCAAGTGAAAGTCCGCGAAAACTCGAAGGGTAACTCCGTATCGTTTCAATTTACCCTCGGATTGCTACGGTTTTAAATTAGATCCCTTCTATTTTCTGGAATTTGCAAAGCGACCCGAGAATACAGTCGTACCCAAAAAACAAAATTCCCTGGTCGGACTAAATTGAGGGCAAAATCGATCCGTGGACATTATCACAAGATGGACAGCTTCAGACAAAGAAAAATGTGAACGAGAGACTCGAGCAATCTTAGACATGGGTAATTCTGTATCGTTCTAATTTGCCTATAATCATCTTGAGCCCTGAATTGTTTTCTTCCGTTCTTAACAGGAATGCAAATGCCTTGAAAAGCACAGTAACGTGAAATGGCCCAACACAATGCAACGGGGCCGCACTATCTCAAGAATTAACACTTAAAGGAAAGCCCCATGGATACCTACGGTCCAACAAGCCTGATGGCATAGTGAATGTCAATGGTCCACAGCAGTCTGAGTTCGATCCCCAAGGATCGGGGACGTTTTAAGTGTTGTAAATAAATAGATAATTTTTTGCACATTTTTATTGCAGAAAGAAATAAGAATACTCGACGAACAAGATCAAGGCCAATACTTTGCCATAGCCTGGCTTTAATGATAAAAGGAGACATGTCAGCCAGTATTAGAAAGGATAAATTGGAACGATACTGGTTTACCCTTTATCTTGAACGCCTTGCATGATCCCTCTATCAAGCTCACTGGGTCGAGCTTCTTTTCAGTTTTAGTTGGGCACTTTTATCATTAAAGCCAAGGCTATGGCAAAGTATTGGCCTTGATCTTGTTCGTCGAGTATTCTTATTTCTTTCTGCAATAAAAATGTGCAAAAAATTATCTATTTATTTACAACACTTAAAACGTCCCCGATCCTTGGGGATCGAACTCAGACTGCTGTGGACCATTGACATTCACTATGCCATCAGGCTTGTTGGACCGTAGGTATCCATGGGGCTTTCCTTTAAGTGTTAATTCTTGAGATAGTGCGGCCCCGTTGCATTGTGTTGGGCCATTTCACGTTACTGTGCTTTTCAAGGCAATTTGCATTCCTGTTAGAACGGAAGAAAACAATTCAGGGCTCAAGATGATTATAGGCAAATTAGAACGATACAGAATTACCCATGTCTAAGATTGCTCGAGTCTCTCGTTCACATTTTCTTTGTCTGAAGCTGTCCATCTTGTGATAATGTCCACGGATCGATTTGCCCTCAATTTAGTCCGACCAGGGAATTTTGTTTTTGGGTACGACTGTATTCTCGGGTCGCTTTGCAAATTCCAGAAAATAGAAGGGATCTAATTTAAAACCGTAGCAATCCGAGGGTAAATTGAAACGATACGGAGTTACCCTTCGAGTTTTCGCGGGACTTTCACTTGCCATTAATTTTTCGAGTTCGGTGCAGTAACGGCTCCAAGCATTTAATAGGGGGAAGGGAAACCATTACTTCTCACTTGTGCATTAAATTCGGACATCGATAAAAGTAGAAAACGTGCAAGGAAACGAAGCAGATGCATTCGTCCAGGTTTGATCTTCCTTCTTTGCAAGCTCTTCAGTGATCAGCTGGTTTCGTTCTAGATCAGATACACATCAGCCATGCTGAAGGACCCGTGATCACTAGCTTGGAAGTACAGGCTCCGTGTACACATGAAGCCCGGTGCTTCATCAGCATCAAACTGGTTGATCATGGCGGTGATCTCGTCGTCGACACTACTTGTTCCGTGATGATACATCCCCTCCTCCTTGAAAGGCATCAATGCTGGCTCCATAGGCTCGGTCTTTTCGTACCTCGCTCTAATAGAACTTGATCCTGTTATGAATGATCTAACTCACCTCTTAAACGGGCATTTTGACCCTTAGATACTGCCTTTCATCGAGAGTGAGGAGGCTATTGCAGTTGGGGCATGTGGCGGAGTCAAAAGCCTCTTTATACATCTTGTTCTCTGCCCAGATCTTTTCAATTTCAGCTCTTAAAAAACTCGACCTCATTGTGCTCATATCGAGTCTTCATTCGGGTTTGCCTATTTTGAAACCAGAACTTGACTTGCGAAAGTTCAAGCCCTAGTTCTTGGCTCAATTCCATTATCTGCTTGCCGTCTGGCATAGGGCACATTCTGAAGAAATCCTCAAGCCTTTGTATTTGTTCCTCGGTATGGCGACGATAACGCTTCCTTTGACCCTTATTGTTGTTGTCCTTATCCTTACCGAGATCTTGGACGTCGTCGGCGGAAGGGTCGGGCTCCATGGTCTGAATCCCAACACGGCCTCGAACTCTTCCTCTCCCATATTCAGCAAGTAGCGAAAGCTCTCAAGTGTGTTGGGTTGAGACATCTTCGATGGGTTAATGGTTTCTCAAGGTTTGCTACCTCTTCTTGTATTTTCAACTTCTCTAGATTTTTCTTAGCAACTGCGTATGCTTTAGGCCCTCTTCTGAGCACGAATGAGGATTATCAAGAGGATATCTCCCTTAAAATTAGACGTGGGTTTAGCAACTGTATTGCTTCTCTAGAGAGTTCTGTCTATATCTCTTGCTCGGCTCGTCTTTCTTTCATCTTTTCATGGTAGGGGCCTCTGTCGTTATCTCCATCGTCGATTTGCTGGCGAGTTCTCCAATAAAGCCGAGTCGTATCTCCTTTTCTGCCGAAAATGTCTTTGTCTCCCACTCAGCTCGTCTTTTCATCCTTTCTTTTTTCAAAGTGGTAGCATCGCATCCAACTTTTCCGCGGAGACGTCGGATTTGCTTACCTCGAGGTCGCCGCCTGACTGGAATTCGAGCCAGCGAGAGTGTTGCCGACAGAGAATGGCAGATAGGAAAGTATGGCCAATAAAGACTACCCCTGTGAAGTTAATATTTGACTTGGAACAGATTATCATCTTCACATTCTAATCCTCCGCTTCACCTCTCTCTTCTTCTCTTTCGTATTCTGCTCGTCGGTCTTGATTCTTTCCTCTATCTTTTAACGAAAATGGCCAGTCTTCCCACACAGATCTTCCCGGCTGAGGTCATGTTCAGATGGGAGAGACTTTACCACCTTCTTGGCCGAGGCTATATTTACATAGCCTATCATCCGAGTGTTGAAGCTGAGATCCTCGGTCTGTTCAGGGAGATAAATGCTTCTTCAGTCGAAGGCACCAACTTGGAGAGAGAATACAGGGCATTCCCACATGTCTTCATCAACTTTTTGGAGGCTTACCGGAACACCCAGAAGACGGTCACCTTAGCCCGCGTCATGAAGGCGTGCTACCAGGATCGATCTGAATGCCTGGAGTTTGCAGAACACTCGGTGGCTCGGTATAAGAAAGTCGTCAAATCTGCTGATGAACGGGTCTCTCTGTTGATTCATGAGAGGGAGAACCTGGTTGAGCGCCTAGCCTTAAACCAGACTTACTTTGAGCATAATCCGAGTGATATCGTAATGAAGTTCAGATGTGAATGGCTGGAGGAGAGGCTTGATGATCTGACGGCGGATATAGCTTTTGAGAGAGACCTGATCGATAGTCTGAAACTTGTCGTTGAACATCATGAGGCTAGTGCGGCCAGGCACAAGGAGAAATGTACCCGCCTGTTCTTCAAGCTTGCAGATCTCAACTCCCAGATCGTTCAGTGTAGGCAGAGCATCAATTTCATGGAGAGTTAGTTGAACTCTTTTGTGATGCTTATTAGGGCTCAGTTTGGTTTTACTTTTCCTCCTCAGTGAGTTGTTGTAAAACTCGTTGATGAATGGAATGAAAGGAAAGTTTCGCATGTTTGTGCTTTAGTTTCCCAGCCATCTCTTTTTTCGTATACCATGATAGATCGATTCAAGGCACAGGAAATATCGAGACTTAAAATCCTTCTTGATGTTCTTGTTTGCTGCTGTAAACGATGATATCGAGAATATTAAAGAAGCTTTCGACAGCAGACCCCACTAGCCGCATCGAGACCCGTGAGCTAGTCACGTGAATTATGACAACTCGGTCAGTGTGCCAATAAATGAATTAGGCCACCTGTTGCGTGCCCCTACTTTGCTCATGCGGTCTTTCGACGTCCACTTGCTCGTGTCGGCCGAAATGTCGGCAGGAATGTCTGTGGGCCATGTTCAGCAATAAAATACCGGTCCTCCAAAATCCTCCATGTCGTTCGAATCCGAGAAAGCTAAAAGGCAAGACTTTGGTTGATTTACTTAGAAAGACGTCACAAGGTCGAGTTGACATTCTCGCTTCATGGGTTCTGATTATACAGTCTATGTTTTTTTCAACAAAATACAGGAACCCCTCTTAATACATTAAAAATATCCCTGTGTCTGGTCCGAATACATTCACGGCTTCTATCAAAATACATGGCCTGTACATGCTCATTAACTAACGCATTTCTGAACCCGATAGGATCGACCTCCTCACCTGCCCCTAGGATTAACGGTTAACGCCTCAGTATTTTTTCATCTTTTCGAATTTTTGAAGATTATTCCTGGTATATTGTTGAACTTATATTTTTTTTTACCCCCGCCTGGGGTACCTAGGATTCCCCTGCAAAAGAAAAGGACACAATTAGTATGCAACGCAAGGAAGGTCGGTCCATGACTCCTATATTAGTCCAATTTGATTTTTTATTTTGTGGAGAAATCAGAAAAAAATTTCCTTAGGAAGACATGGGCTAATTTCTGAAACATAATTTTCTTGCGGATTTTTATGACTTGAAAAAGGCAACGAAATCTCTTAATATTTACCAAAAATTTTTTGAAGGAATTTTATTTTTTTTCTTTTTTATCAAAATGAATTTTCAGTGGTAAATTCGTCAGGAAAATTTCATTTTTATTGAAGTAGGAAAGACATGACAAAATCCTTTATTGGTCAACAAAATTTCCACGAAGGGATTTTTCACATTCATTTTTTTAAAATTTTTAGAAATGGGGCTCAAATTAGATTTTTATTTTCTTTTGAAAACATGGTCATGATGTTAAGTTCAAAATCTGACTAACCTCTAACATGAACCGACCGAAAATAAATACAAGATAAAATTAGAGAACTTACTTTTACCTTGGAAAAATGCAAATCACATAGTCATGCGCATGACTCAAGTGAGGAGTGGACTCTAGAAAATAAAAAGGAGAGACAGGGTATGGACCTAAAAGGCCCCTATTATCTGAATCGACAACCTTACCCTCCGCGCAATCAAACGACAAGTGGGAAGAATTGTCAATTTAGATAATGAGCGGGATAAAATATGGTCAACCCAAGCGCAATCAACGCAAGAGCTTTGCATATTCGATCCCTATCTATGGTTACCTAGGAAAAATTTCGCAACTTGGGTTTAGACGCTTGTGTGTGCAGGTGTCGTGATCCTCAAAATATGCAAGACATGCATAACAATTGATATCAAAACAACGCTTCTAAAAATGTGCGAAATTAAACAAATAATCCCAACATCGAGCCTGCAAAACAAAGGGGTTAGCCAAACACTCCACCCCTTATAACTCCCATTTGCAAAAACATATAACACCTAAAGATGAGTTCCAAACAAGATCGCCAGAAGCGAGATACCCATGAAATTTGCATTGGCCTAAGTCCACTAAGGCTTTTAAAATTTCGAAAAGATTCAAGTCTTCCAATTGGTGTCTTTTTTAAAAAAAATT
Organism: Psidium friedrichsthalianum; assembly: GCA_019149425.1. Taxonomy (NCBI): domain Eukaryota; kingdom Viridiplantae; phylum Streptophyta; class Magnoliopsida; order Myrtales; family Myrtaceae; genus Psidium; species Psidium friedrichsthalianum. Next base: position 12,025 of record JAGVVM010000015.1, read on the forward strand.
AAAAATCCCATCCCTAGTGGAGTCGCCAGTCTGTTGCGACCCGAGAAATTTTTCTGCCAGGTGAACGGATTATTAGGTTAGCTAGATGGATTAACCTAATACGGACCCTCCCAAGTCCTACCGAATCGCAACGTTGATTTTTATTCAAATGATTTTAAAATTTGGAGTCGCCACTAATCATTTTTGTTAGGTTGATTAGAAACCTAAGTAAATTAGCGGGAGGACTAAATTACTTCTACGAACCAGAGATTATGAGTTCGGAGACTTGGTTACACTAGTTAACTAAAACTAATGCCCTTTCAATACCTTAATTTCATGGATATCCTAATTTGGCAACTCAGGCTTGGTTTACTCCTAAGGCTCTACTGGAGTGTTCTCTCTTTGTGTTTTCACTTTTAAATGGGATGCATGGATGGTATTTTTTTTTGTATTTCCAAAGTATTATAATTTCCCGAAGCCGAAAGAGGAAGTGTGTTAACGACTTCTGTGCAGTGTTACGACCTCCAACAGGTGGCTCGGCCTACTCATTCTGGGGTCAATGATTCGAAAATTTAATTACAGGAAGTAAATGACAATAAATAAAGACCACCAATGGATGGCTCAGCCTTGACTTGGCCCTCTCTTTTGGGGTTTAATGGTATAGGAATTAAATTACAGAAAATTAAATTGTGATAAATAAAGACCTCCAATGGATGGCCCAGCATTGGCTTGGCTCTCCCCTTTGGGGTTTAACGGTGCGGAAATTAAATTGCAGGAATTTAAATGACCTTAAATAAAAACCTCCAATGGGTGGTCTAGCATTGGCTTGGCTCTTCCCTTTGGGGTTTAATGGTGTGGAAATTAAATTGCAGGAATTTAAATGACAGTAACTAAAAGCCTCTAATGGGCGGCCTAGCATTGGCTTGGCTCTTCCCTTTGGGGTTTAATGGTGTGGAAATTAAATTGCAGGAATTTAAATGACGGTAAGTAAAGACCTCCAATGGACGGCCCAGCCTTGGCTTTGCCCTCTCTTTTGGGGTTTAAGGTGCAGGAATTTAAATTGCAGTAAATAAGGACCTCCAATGGACGATCCAGACTTGCCTTGGCCCTCTCTTTTGGGGTTTAAGGTTCAGAAATTAAATTGCAGGAATTAGATGACCTCCAGTGGATGGGCTTTGCCCTCACTATTTTAGGGTTTCAATTCTTTAAAATAAAATACAGCAAATTGATTCAACAATTTGAGCTAAAATCCATCGACGGGTCGGGTGAGAATTTGGTGGACATTCTGGGCTTGTATGGGCCAATTTTGCTTGTACCTTCATGAAATCACCATTGGTACGGAGTCGTTATTACCTGACATAACGTGGGGGGCCAGTGTAGACAATTTGTGCTAATTTGCGACTAAAACCACAAATAAATGAATAAATAAAAACACTTAGCTCGAATTTGCTTGCTCGTTAACAAGGATGAACTCTTGATTTATGTTGATCGATGAAGGAATTGGTGATGATAACCCATAGCTTCAAACTCTCATCATCTTCAAAATTCTCTCTCTCTTTTTGGTATTTTCTTTCTCTCAAATTTTTCTTCAATCTCCCAAAACCCTCTCAAAAATCCAAAATTTTCTCTCCAAAAAAATTCTTCTCCCAAGCTCACTTCTTCCTCTTTTTATAACCCACTCATCTATCCCCCATTCTAATTTTTCCACTAACTCTTCTTCATCTCATCTTCCCTTCTCTATTCTCATCTTATTTTCTTCATCTTCTCTTCTCCATCTCCTCTTCTCCAACTTCCCTTCTCCATCTCCTCTTCTCCATCTTCCCTTCTCTATTCTAATTTCTCCACTAATTCTTCCTTTTCTTATTTACAAAATAATCCCGTAAGTGTTAGGTATTTGCATTCTAGTCCCTGAGATTTTAAGTATTTGCAATTCAGTCCCTGGAGAAATATTTTTTAAGTCCAAATCTCCTCAAAATTTTCGACACACCTTCTCTCGGTTGAAATTTAGCACCTGTCTAGTTCAATCGCTTGTCAAATTTAAGCTCATTTCTTGCCGCTGAAAAATAATGCAAAATTCAATTAAAGCCCTTTTGCAAAATTGAGTCATTCTGGGTATAATTGGGCCAAGATGGAAATTTGAAATATTAGAGAACAATGTCACAACTCCTAAAAGTGAAAAATAAAAATAAATTGACTCAAATTGGATTTTTTTTTATTCGAGATTACGCTCATGAAGAAATACATGACCCCGAATTGAATTTTTCAAATTTACGATGGCCAACATGAAAAGAGATTTAAAAGAAAAATATTGACTCTTTTTTCGTATTTTTGTGGCCTCAAATGCTATTATTTATTAAATATTTTCCTAATTTCTAAAAAATATAAAAATAATACAAAAAATATGAAAAATTATTTTTTATTCAAAAATGGTTGCCTAGGCTTGGCTAAGGCTTCCAATGTTAATTTTGTAATTTTCTCATTTTTTCTTGATTTTTTATGAATTTTTGAAAATAAAAATGCCGTAAAATACTGAAAATATGAAAAATCATTTTTTGGTCAAAATTGGTTCCCTAGGCTTGGCCAAGGTCTCCAAAGTTGATTTTTTTAATTTTATGAATTTTTATGGATTTTTTTATTAATTTTAAAAATAAAAGATGATTAAAAATTAGGTGTCAACAGGGGCGCGACACTGTCAAATAACACATGTAAGAATATTATTTATTGACTTTATTAATTATTATTCTAACTCTTAATTTATCTCATAAAGGTATGAGATAAGATTTCATGGAGATAAGATTTCTTGAAGATAAGGTTTCTTAATAATTCAATATAGGACTAGATAGTATAGGCTGAGTTAAACGTAGAGGGTAAGTTACAAACTTTATAAATAAAGCTCAAGTCTCTCCTCTAAGCCTTAATATTCACATAACCTCATATAAAGAGGCAAGCGATACGTGAAGGGTATTCTCATTAAAGCCAGTCTCTAAAGGGGGTTATAGAGGAAAAGCTTTTGAGCATCAGTTCATCACAATTCCGCACGAAGAACAATGGATCCAAAGTAAGATACATAAATTCCTCTACTTTATATTTGTGATTTGTGCATCTAAACGTGGTGATCTTATGGCATTGCACAAGGTAAATAATCAAAGCTAAAATGTGGTATCAGAGTTTACACGTCTTAGGTCATGAATCACATTTTAGGTATTTTTTGGAAATTTATTTTTGGTAAAAGCAAAATTTGATTATATATTCGGAAAGTACTTGATGAGACAAACAAAACCATAGGTAGATCGCCACTAGAGATGTCGGACACGTTGCCATGTATCGAAAGGCATCGGGCGCATGGCGACCATGTGCCAAACAATTTAGCCACGCCCAAACATAGCCTACACGTGCATGAAATTTGCAAGGTTGATGTCATATCATCCTAAACTTGACCTGAACCTGATTTAGTTGACCCGACTCGACCCATTTAACCATTGACTTGGATCGTTCAGTCGGACAAGTTATTGAACGATTTTGACTGAACCGCCTCAACCCCGTTCAATTTGTCATTCAGGGGTTAACAATGGGACCGGTTAAACAAGTCGGATCACTTTAAAGGATCGGTTGATGATAGAACACATGCGATACACATGACTACATGTAAGGTTATGCGCCGAAGCTTCAGACGACACGTGAGGGTTATGACTACTCCATGCGGGGAGTTCCAAGTACCAACATACTAGTATAATTATGCTCTATTAGGTGGTATACTTATTTTACATGTTTTGTACTTTTATGGAATGAAAATACTTATGGAACCCTACATACATGCATTGTTTAGGGTATTTTTCTCTATATTTCTCTTTTTTTTTGAGATACAGGTATATGCTCACATGTTTATAACCATATACAGATTGGGTAGAGCATAATTTATCAACTACATGTATATGGTTTATCATGTATTGTTGAGTGGATCAATGTAAATTAGCACGGCATATAATTTTTGTGGATAATTGCCCTAATTTTAAGTCTGAAATTACGTGCATATGGTAAATATGCCCAACTTCAAAAATTCAATTGGGTTGTGACTACTAGAGTGGAACACTTGACTAGGTTTAAGAAATTATGATCTCATATTGTATTGGGATGTCTCATGTTCTAATTTGTAATTTTACTTCCAAAGGATATAATTGTATATTGCTACATGGAGGGATACATGTATAGCATATGGTTGAGGATTGATTAATCCAAGTGTTTTCATACACCCAAAGGTGATGAATAGGCAAAGATTAAAGTACATTCTCATGGTCCCTATAATGTAAAGAGTATATAATTGCATGTCATGTATTCTACCCAAAAGTGATTATTTGATGATGTGTGTAACTATTGAGGTAAATTTTCACATTTTGCTAATAAAATACATTGATAATTTTTTTTTTTGGTAGGTTACATTGATAATTTTAAGTCACAATTAAACCTATAAACGACAACTTTGTAAAATTGAGGTTCATATTGGTTCAATTTTTTAAGAAATTGAATGAGGATTTTTTGTTTACGATATAGCTGGTGAATATTTGTATTACTCTTATTAAGTATAAGCTCACAAAACTCACTAACATTGGTGAGGAATCTTGGAAGTACTATGTGTTGCTTCGAAAAGAGCAATAGGATCTGCTTACTATGAAACGGTCCATTAAGGAACACGTGAAAAGAGTTTTGCCAACCGACTGCATAAGCCTTGGAGGCTTGAAACCATGTCTCATATAATGTTGAGAGTGGGACACATCTGCAATGACTCTTTACCAATAAATATGATGATTCTAGCAAGTTCAGATATTACATCTTAAAGATGGTAGAATTGCATGTTAGAAGTTTTAGAAATCATACTCATAAAGTAACTCATAAAATCACCATTCATTTCGATGATTTGGGTCCATAGAAAGCATCCTTTAAGAATGATGGTGATCAACACTTCTTTTGTAAGAAGAATGGATATATAAAGAAAGACTACAATAAATGCAAAAACTTGGTTGTACACACATGAGCCTAAATGAAATGATTTTTTGGCATTAATTTGTGAATCTAATCTATCAAAAGCCTCATCTTATTTGTGGTGGCTAGATAGTGGTGCAACAAATCATGTTGCGTGTATCATATAGGGATACATAAATCAGAGGAAGCCAAATAAGGAAGAATCAAAGGTCACTGTATAAACAACAATAAAGTTGATATTGAGTTCGTGGGAATGTCATTTTGGATTCTGATTTTAATTTGACATCAATAAACATATTTTATATACTTTCCTTAAGACGAGACTTAGTTTTCATATCAAGTCTAGACTTGTGTAGGTAATATTTGAAATATTTCTATGTTCTTTGATTCAAATAAGGTTGGGTGTTGCTATATGTTCAATAGATTGTACAGATTATGTTTAATTCTCAATGATAAATACATCGCTTACACGGTTAAAAAGTTATTTCTAAAAGACCTCTACCAAAGAAAAAATCTTACTCATTATGGCAAAAACATCTTAGTCACATCTCTAAAGAAAGAGTGGAAAGACTGATAAAAGCAAACATTCTATCCACTCTTCAAAGTGATCTAGACACATGCATAGATTGTTGTAGAGGTAAGATGACTAAGATAAAGAATAAAAATGCATTGCGAAGTTATGACTTGTTGGAGGTCATTCACACTCAAATAAATGGACTCTATGCGGCAACATTGTGTAGAAATTTATACTTCATCACATTTATTGACGATTATTCCCTATATGGTTATCTGTACTTGATTAAGAAAAAATTTGGATTTCTTGACATGTTCAAGATATTTCGAACTAGAGTCAAGAAATAATTGGGAAAAGTCATAAATATTGTCAAATTTGATTGAGGTTGTAAGTATTTTGATAAGCATGGTAATGCTAGATAGCTTAGAGAACCATTAGCCAAATACTTAAGAGAATTTTGGGATAGTAACTCGATTTACTATTCTTAGGAGTTCTAAACCAAAGGGTGTAGCCAAAAGACATAATTACACCCTTATGGATATGATGAGGAGTCTCATTGATAAAACACTTTACAAGTTTTATTGGTGAAGCTTTGAAAGTGGCACTTTACATTATGAACCGCATTTCTACCAAAGCCGTTCTATTAACTTCTTTTGTGTTATGGACTAGATGTAACTTAGTTTGAATCATATTAAGATTTAGGGTTGTCCTACATAAGTGAAATTAAATAATCTAATGTTACGTAAGCTGGACCCTACAACTAGTCAGTTTACTTTGTATCCTACCTCGATCATTCGAAAGGATATCATTTTTATGATTTCAATGGAGGTACGAGAATTGTGGAACCATAGAGAGCAAAGTTGGTGGAATTTGATATGGTTGAATAAGGATAGCTAGTCACAAACTATTAAGGATAATGATACAGTGGGAACTACAGTGTTGTTTTTTCCTGTCCATACAGGTGATCATGAGGCCTCCTAAACCACAAACTGAACTTGTTGGGGTTCATGATCCTATTATTGAGATAGTTCCTAATGAAGTTCATCAAACCCACAAGCGTAGGATAAGGCTAAAGTAGCTCCACTTAATAAATTTATTAGGTAGAGATGATTAGCTATACCACCGCACTATATAGTCTATTTAGGAGAGTATAACTACAATGTCAACTATGTGGCTTATCCAATAAATTATTTTGTTTCTTGTCCTCAACTAGATTTGTGGATGGATGTAGTGAAAGATGAAATGCGGACTATGAAACGTAATGGTGTTTGAAAGTTTGTTATGCCTAAAGGTCACAAGCCGATTAGCTATAATTGGGTGTATAAGACTAAAAGAGACTCCAAAGGAAATATTGAAAAGTTTAAAGCTAGACTAACAGCCAAAGATTTTAGTTAGAGAGAAAGAGTAGATTGTAAAGTAAATTTTTTGCTAATCTCTTCTAAAGATTCTTTCAAAGTGATTATGGCATTAATAGTTCACTAAGATATAGAGCTTTATCAGATGGATATTAAAACTTCTTATCCAGATGGAGACATTGATAAGAAAGTCTATATGATGTAAACCCAAAGGTTTTGCATCAGATGATTAAGGTAAGGTTGTGTATAGATCGAAAAATCTATTTATGGCCTCCAGTAAGCTTTTAGAAAATGGTACATGAAGTTTCATAGGTTGTCACTTCATTCGGTTATGTCGAGAATAAAGTATATCAATGTATATAATTCAAGGTCAGTTGGAGGAAATTAATTTTTCATGTGTTTTATGTAGATGATATTTTGCTTGCGAGCAGTGATATTAAATTATTGCATAAGATAAAATGAAGCGGTCAAAGCATTTTGACATAAAGGATCTTGTTAAGGCCTTTTTTGTCCTAGGCATCGAGACCCATATGGATCATTCTTGCCATATATTATTTTTTTTTTAGATGACATTTGTTGATCGTATTTTTGGAAGATTCAATATACGGTATTGCAAGTCAGGAATTGCTCCTATCCTTTAGGGCAATAAAATGAATCTGTTATAGTGTCCCATAAAGATATTAAGAAAACCTAAATAAAGAATGTATCATATGTTGGTGCACACTTAAAGGTATCATGTATGCTCAAATTTGCACCAGATCAGATGTTGCTTTTACAACGAGACTTCTAGGCAAATATCCATTAAATCCAAGACACGATTAGTGGGTTACTCTTAAGAAAATTTTGAGATACTTAAAGAGGACAAAAGACTTTATGCTAATTTATAGACATGTTCAGAACCTATAGCTAGTAGTCTATTCGGACTCAAATTTTGCTAGCTATTGGGATGACGTCAAGTTGACAACTAGATATATTTGTATGTTAAAGAGATGTGTAGTATTATGGAAAAATGAGAAAAAAAAATGGTATCATCCTCTGCCATGCAAGCAGAGTTTAGCATGCTTTTTGGTTGCTACTCAAGCTATTTGACTCCGGAACCTCATTAGAAGTTGACCATTTTTGACTTTGTTTATAAGCCCATATGATTGTATTATGACAATAACTCTATAGTGTTGTTAATTAACAATAGTGGTCACAAGCGGTCTAAACATATGGCAGTCAAGTTTTTGACTATAAAGGTGATAGATGAGAATAATGATACTAAAGTAGAGAATATTTCCATAGATGATGTGGTTGCAAACCCACTAACTAAATGTTTTCGCCTTTGTATATTTGAATGACATGTTATAAACATGGACTTAGAATCATCATGGGATGATGCTATTATGACATGTCATTTGCTGGGTTTAGAAACATCATTGGATGTTGTTGTTTAGTGGATCTATTTTGTGTTTGCTCTAATAAAGCTTACATTTGTGTTTTGTTACATTTAGTAACAGTTTTGATATGTATTGACTCTTTTGCATTTAATAAAGTTTTCATGAGTGTGTTTATGTTGAGTGTATACAGAAGATGAAAATCTCAAAGTATTATGTAAACCTTGAGTGATGGTTGTGGCATTTATTTTAGCTAAATACATATGTTTTTACATAAAGTATAGTGAACTATAAAGGTAAGACATATATGCGTTCATTGGAACCATAAAGATATTGTTTTGTGCTATATTAGGTTTGTGACACATAAAGTAAGATAATGGTGATTGACAAGAATGATAATATATGAAGTTTATTATTAGAGGTGATATCTACTTGCCACACTACCATATTAAATCCATATCAATAAAGTTAAAAGCAATTATGACCATAGATGGTTCTGTGTCTTTTGATACAGTTATTGTCTTGATTTAGTGTTTAAGACTTTATGGGATCAAATTGACTATTAAAAATTATCTCTAGACCAATATAAAGATGTACATATACAATATAATTTCAATTAATATAGCTCAAGTGGAAGAATGTAAGAATATTATTTATGGGCTTTATTAATTGTTATTCTAATTATTAATTGGTCTAATATAGGTAAGAGATAAGATTTCTTAGAGACAAGATTTCTTGAAGATAATGTTTCTTGATTAGTCCAATATGGGACTTGATAGTATAGGCTGAATAAAACCTCATCTGTAATGAGAGGGTAGGTTACAAACTCTATAAATATAGCTCAAGTCCCTTCTCTAATCCTAATGTTACATAACCTTACATAAGGAGTCGTCGGCAAGCAATGCATGAGGGGTAGTCTCATTGATCTAGTATCCAAAGAGGATTATAGAGGAGAAAATCTTGAGCATCAATCCATCACAATTCTGCATCATGAATGATGGATCCAAAACAAAGTGCGTAAATTCCTTTACTTTATCATTGTGATCTAGGTATTTGAACGTCATGATCTAAGGGCGTTGCACAAGGTAAATAACCAGAGCTTATGAAACATGCAGGCGGAGCTCATTTAGACCATTTGTTTATGTGAATCTTTAATTGTGAGTCAAATAATTAATAGATTAGAATATATAAACTATAAAACCATGCAATAACCCTTCTTTATGTCAGGAGAAAAAAAATGTGAGATGTAAACACCTATAGGTAACTCGAAGAATTCCACTCCAGATACTTCAGCTAGTTGTTTTTTAATTTTTTCCTTATTTTGTCTGAACACTAGAGAAAGGTCCTTGTCTACGGGAATGGGACAGGTCTAATTAAACATAGAAATTTGCCTTCGTCCCACCTCGTTTACCTTGACCAATTCAACATGAAAAATTCAATCATGACGTCCCCAAAATACCAGAACTATAGTATATTCAATAGGTATGTTGAGCCATATACCATATTTTCAGTGGTCACTCTTTCAATTGCTTTAAGTTGTAAACTGAGCAATTGATATAAATATAGATAAGTAAAACAACTAATAAAAAAGGGTCTATGTTCTATTTTCTATTTTTCACTTTTAACTTAACACTATCCTCAAGTTTTGAAGGGATGGCCATAATTACCCGTATTAAGTAGAGCCCTCAATTTCAAGGAAAAGTATAGAAATATTCAAAAGCAGATGAAAATGTAGGTATATAACCAAACTTGATCACCTATTTTTATTATTCTTGTCGTTGTTTACTACTATAAGTTGTAACTTTGCTGCCACCTCCCGATCTTTTCCTCTCTCCCTCTCATCTCTGCACAACTCTCTTCTTCTATCTCTATAGAGGGGAGGGTTTAAGTTAGATCTCTCCCTCCCCTCTAATCTTCATTAATTGATTTAATTCTCTACTTTTTTTTTCTTGCTTTCCTCTTGTTTGTCTCTTTTTCTTCCAATCTAGTCCAAATCTAGAAACTTCTCCCTCCTGGTTTGGGGATTTTTTTAGTATTTTTTTCAGGGTTTCATTTCTCTTAGATTCCATTAGCGTATAAGTTCAGTTTCAAAGGAGATCGGAAGAGTTTCGTGAAAGCTTTACTCTCACTATTAGATCTATGTTGGTTGGGGATGGTGTTGGGGAAGTTGAAGTTAGGCTTGTTCAACCAAAAGACAAAGTCATAGCAACAGTTGAAGTCTCAATGTGTACTCATTAATCATTGCTAAAGATAGATTTGGTGATTGGCCACTAATTTTGATATGAAAAAGTCATAGATTTGTTTTTTGACTACGTAACCTCTATTTTTGTTCTTGCAATTTATCTTGTTATCTAAAGCTTATTTTGTTTTGAAGTTGTAGTAGTTAGACTGTGATATTTCACTCTTTTTTATTTACGGATATGAATGAAATAATACTTTGACAAAAAAAAATGCTTGTGGACTAGCCAGTTTGCAAGTTTGTTGCATTGAACTACTTTGAGGTCCAAAAATTGGCAAGCATTCCAAGCTTACAAAGAAGGAAAGAAATATCATGAGGATTTTGGTAGATGATGCATTGAATCGAACCATTTGTATCGAGTCACTGCACATTACTATTTTGCCTTTGTATCTCCCTAGCTCTTAGGTCGTATGCCTGATGGCCATATGTAGTGGACGTTAGGAGGGAAAAACTTACTAGACAAAAATCAGAGAAGAAGACAAACGGATTTTTATGTGGAAAACCCTTTCAGAGTTAGGAAAGAAAAACCTTGCTGCCACACTATGAAATCTTTTCACTATCATTATTGGTATAAGTTTCAAGTTACCATTACAAGAGAAATTGCCCCAATATATAGCAAGAGTTAGGGGCACACATAATTATGGTAGAAATTACATGTATGCCCTTAGTAGTAGTATTGTCCTCTCAATTGTAACTATATTTTTCTCTATCAAACTCCACGACTCCATTAATCTCCAACTTGGAGGCTAATTTTCAAAACGGCAATAGTTTTTTTATTATCTTCACTCGTTTTTGTAACCCAACCGCCCTAGTGCGCACAAACCTACTCATCACCATAGGTGGCCAATTGCGTCAACAACCCATATTCTAACTCATATTTAAGAGTGTGGATCATAAATGAGTTACTTAACAAACTTAAATAGATCATAATGGGTCACTAACAAATTAATGAGTCTTAAATGCATTTTAAATAGGTCATAAATGGGTTAGCTAACTACCTTATAAATCAATTTTTTATTTTTTTATTTCATTTAATTATAAAATTGTCCACAATGTTTTAGTAATATGGATCGGGTTGAGTATGTGTCGAGTCGGGTGTGGGTCATTAGATTTATACTCCGTGAAAATGGGCCAAAATAACTTACATGGGTTAATATAAGTCGGACTATATTCAACTCGATCCGACCAGACCGTTTCATTCCTCTACTCATCACTGACCTTGGACGTTATGGCGACAATAAAATGCCTCAGTTTCTTACTGGTAATTACCTCAGTTAACTTATTTGCTCAATTCGTTGCGTCAAAGATGTGACGTCCCTCAAATCTTGCTCATGAAGACAAGAAAAATTGTGAATGTTGGACCCACTTTCCACTCTAATCTCTCGGCTGAAGCCTCCCATAACCCACGTGCACACTTAAAATCCCACTTGCATTTTGGTTGAGCTGGAACTTTCTCCTTGGCTAAATTTACGACTATCTGCTCTACTCTCTCGGTTGGACTTCGTTTCCCATGCAAATGAGACAAAGTCTCATGATTTTCAGACCACCCACTCCTCTGTTCACGTGGGGAAACTCTTTTGCAGCTAGCTTCCCCTTCTTTCTTCTTCTTCTTATTTGGTCTTCTTTCGGGCACTCCAACTACTGCAACCTCTTCGCTGCTTGTCCTCACCCTTGGTTGGACTTGCTGCTCTATTCTTCCTCTACTCTGCCGTGAACCTGCAGCTGGTTCTTCTTCTTTTTCTTCTTCATTCAGCCGGTTGAACTTGCTGCTACATTTTCTTCTTCATTCCCAGGCCACCACTGCTGGAATCTGCTCCTCTACCGTGAATCTGCTGCTGGAATCCACTGCTGTGTCTTCATTTTCTTGCTGCACTGCTGCTTCTTTTTTGTCCATGTCCTTTGTTCTGCTAGGACTTGCTACGTTGCTGCAACTTCTGCTCTTCCTCGGCGTCTATTCTTGCTGCTGTTGTTTCCTCTCTTCTCCCTGGCGGCTATTGGTCTTTCTTTGGTGACTTGGTTCCTCTTAGTTGACCTGAATTGCCCTCATCTCTGCTGCGTTAGCTCTCTTGGCACCTGTTGCTGTCCTCTTCTTTTAGCTGAGTTGCTCAACCTTCAGCTGAACCTGCTGCCTTTGTCGTGAGCCATCTGCTGCTGCACTTCATTTCTCGGTTAGTGGACCTGCGTTGCTGCTCTTTCTTTGTCCATTTCCCTTTGCTACACGTGATTTTGTTGCTGCTACGGTGAATTTGTTGTTGTGGGAGCTTCGTTCTGCTGGGAGCTATTGCTCCCCTTCGTTCTCGCACTCGGCCACTGCTCGGCCAGCCATGTCCACCGCTGAGCTTGTGGGCATTCTACTTCGGCTCGAGCTCATCGTCACTTTGGCCCAAGCTCATCGACCGTCTGTGGCCCAAACTCACACCGTCATGGCCAGAGCTCGTCGTCGCTTGGCCGAGCTACCTCGCCACCATCGCTCGTCCAAAGTCCGCCGTTTAGCTAAGTTAGATCGTTCGCCTTTCCTGAGCTCAACTCGGATTTTTGGGTGAGCATATTTCTAAACTTAACTTAGAAGTGTCGAGTATGTTAGGGACTGGTAGGGAAAATTTTATGATGAAAATATTAAATTTCTTGAACATCGATTGTCAATTATTTACTGCTAACCATAGCGGTAAATTGGTAATTTTTGTGGACTCTAGAAATTTCCATGTGTTCCAGATTGCTTACCTTGAACGTAGGTGACTTAGAATGGAAAACTGGGTCCTAGATGCGAGTTTTTGCAACGTGAAATGCTTTGTTATTATATTCGATATATTTTGAGGTGAATTGTGTGCTCTGGTAATAATCTTGGGAAATGTATGTGGCAAAGCTGACTTGCATGAGTAGTTTATGTGATGGCTAACTGAGGATTCTGTGATGCTCATCATTGATATACATACTGGCATGAGACATATGCATTTCGTAGATGCATAGAACCATGCAGGACGGCTCGGTAGTGTCTATAGGGCCACCAAGATACGGAGGGATGAGGAGGTAGCAATCGCAGTGCTAATTGAGCCACATCATTGCACTTGCACCTGAATGTGCTCGGCACGGGGTAGCTGAAGAGACAAGGGTGCTAATTTCGGTGTGATTAGACACGGGTTGAGGCACATGCCTGAAACGTCTATGACGTGGCTGAGACCGGAAGTGCTATTGAGCATCGATGGGGGCTAGTCCGAAAGTGCTATTAAGCCACCGGGATCCCAAGTGAATCGTTGAGTATACTTCTGAAGTCACAATATGCATGTGATTGTTTATGTTTTGGCTTGAGACATATACTTCATTCTAAATTGAGTCTAGGCATGTACTTGCTGAGTTTCAACTCATATATTTTTGGCTGATCGTCATTTCAAATCCCAGATCTTGAGATGAGTTTCCCATTTTGTTCGATTCGAGATACCTGTTGAGATAGAGACTGACGAGACCATTTACCCTACGGTAGATTTTACATCGTATAAAAAGGTTAGTAGTACAGTATGGGTAGATGAAGGAGGTGAGTACCTGATGCCCACCGATATGAGGCATGGATGTCTCGGTCAGGGTTATTTTAAAGAGGTCCGATTGAAGGTTTCGATGTGCCTACACCTATCTGGATTGGAAGGGATCGGTTTACCCCTTGACCTTCGAAGGTGAGGTCATTGACACCGAGCCGATGGACGCCTTGGGTTTAAACGGGGACGTGGTTATTGAGATAGATGGCGAAGAGGACGTGTTTGAGTTTGACCCGATGGCCAGTGATAGTGATTCCGAGTTTGATCCTCCGACGCCAGTTTGAGTCAGACCTTGAGGAGTTGCCATCCTCAAAGCAGAGCGGAGCTAAGTCAGAGTAGACTTAGCATTTGTTCATCTTTTTGAGAGTAGGAGGCCCTAAATTATTTTTTGAGTGTTGTATATAAATACTGTTATTAATATAATGTAAATGTTTAGTTTTGTTGCGTTGTTGTCTCTCTATCTCTCTATCTCGCATGTGTGTCTGTCAGGGGATTATGCATTTTTGCTATCACTTTTGTTAGCCATCGTTGGCCGCGCGAGTCCTAGGCCGTCTCTAGTGTTGGCCAGGCGATGTTCGAATAAGCAGGAAGGCGGGATATGCGAATCCGTCGGGTTCGAGACATGACAAAAGATCTTCTTTATTGATAGTCTAATCATATCTTGCTAATAAATATGATGATTCTTCAGCTCAATGTGCTTTGTGTTTGAGTGAAATACACGATTCTTTGCAAGATAAGTAGCACTTTGACCATACGCTGAAAATAACATAAATGAAACATATATGTCAATCAAACAATGAAATTTTTTGACCACCGCTGAAAAGAACATAAATGAAACATATATGTCAATCAAACAATGAAAATTTTCAGCCACGTCCCAAACGTTGAGTATTTTCCAGCAATTGAATGTGATTGGTCCAATTTGTTACCAAATCAAAATCTTCCGATGATTAACTATAATTGCGACAATCGGAAAGATGTCTCGTGGATCTATCAAGTTTTTGCATCTAGGTTAAAACAGAACTTGAGTAAGGAATCAAAGAATTTTTTTGGACGTTTTCTTAGCAGAAAATTAATTAATTACTCACGATTTTAAATTCATTATCTCTTTCACTTTTCATCATGCTTCCATTCATTAGATAAAAAGTTGTGATGATATGGAAAATACTTATCAGCGTATTACATGTGACACAAGTCAAATGATCATGCGCATTAAGATGAGAATATGTGATTTTGACACGTGATGACCATTCAAACCTATTCTACCAGGCTTTGTCATAGTGGACAGATATCAGACACTGGTATAAGAAGTAGTGTTTTGTTACTAATTAAACATTTTCGTTGCTATAAATAGGCATGCAATCCTACTGATGTAGGGATTGGGGGATAGAGACGTTAGTATCATAGTTGCAGGGTTCGACTCCGGCGTTTTACAAAGAGAAAGAGCAAAAATCAAAGAGACAAGAGCTAGAGATAGGACAGAAAAAAAAATACTTTTGTCGCCTATTACATTATAGGATAAGAGAAAGCTAATATATCCACATAACCTCCCTGGGTTTATATTGTCTGAGATCAGACAATAAGAAGTGTCAATGGTAGACCTCACATGAGAAGGAATGAGGGGGAAGATATTGTCATCTTATAATGTACAAAGATCGACAACTCAAGGATTAAAGTTTAGTATATAAGGTTCTAGAGGCATCGACCACTCTTAATTAAACATTAGCAAAGCTCTACGTTTATCGCTGTCTCATTCTATGCGATCAGGAAGTCCCGTTCTCCAGATGATGTGCCTTGCTCAATGGTCAAAACGTCGTCGATTTGGCTGGAGTCGCTTGATGGACGCGGGGGGGAGTTCCTGCTTTCTAAAGTTTCAACAGGTCCAATCTCAATGCCGCCATCTTCCGCATTTCTATCTCTAAATCCGCCTTTCCTGAAAGTATGGGAATTGACGTCTCTCTGGTAAAATCTTCTTCCCAATGCGACAATTTTTTCCCACAATGAACCTGAAGAACTTGTAACGGCATGCCAATTTCCCTTGACGAACATGACCATGAAGATGAAGAGAGCTAAAACTGCAGCAGCTCCAGCAATCAAGAATAGGCCCCAGAAGCTGTCAAGACCCAAGCTCTTGGAAGAACCTGAGGTAGTCGAATCCAGGCAGTTGCTTTTCGATGGAAACCACTGCTTTTCCATTTCCTTCATTTTAGGCCCTTCAGTTACGTTGAGGATTGCTCTCGAAATATCCGGCACAAGCGGAGACCCTTTGGGAAAACCTGTAATCAAAAGGAAGACATGAGAATTCCTAGTAATTGAAAATTCTGAGGGTTTTCTTTTTTGGCTAAGACTGAGAGACTCGGGATTTACGAAGCCAAATCCAGCGGTTTTAAATGTCAGGATCATGGTGTAATTGTTACAATATTGAGCAAGAATAAGATTAATGTAGGGGACTTCGTCCACTGCTGCTGCAATCCCGCCCTTTGCACTTCCCATGGAAAGTAGTGCATCGCATTCTTCAGGAGACTTATATCTCACAAGTCTGGATTCATCGAAGCCCATCAGCTTTAGCATTTCATGTACGAAAGAGGCTTCCAGGTATCCCACTCTTTCTCCGCTCTTTTGGAGCTGATCCACATCAGCCACAGTTGGTCGAAGATTTTGCACAACCAAAAGAGAGCTCAAGCTTGCCGTATAACTTTGCGTCAGTATAAGTAGCACGAAAACCCACACGATCACAACTAATCTGGCTAGGTTACTGTCACGCTCCGAACCCGCGAACGCGCAACATCCCGCCTCCTGTCAATTCTCTCATCGCTTGGCTAACATTGGCGACGGCCCAGGACTCATCGCGGCCAAACGATGGCTAACAAATGCGACAGCGGAAACGCACAACCCCTGACAAGTACACATGTGGGATAGAGAGATAGAGAAAACTTAATTTACATATAATAGTAAGAGTTCTGTACAACCTGGGAGGAAGACTATCATCTGAACCATAAAACCTGAGTTGGCCACTAACAAAAAGGGAATAGGCCAAACCAAAAGTCACTAAGTCTCATCCATGCTTCCCCTGGGAACTACTCCTCCTCCTCAGACAAAGGAAACTCCTCTGGATCATACTCCTCATCTATCGGAGATCCAGGCTCGCCATCCGCCTGCTCGACGAACACGTCATCTGCTCCCTCGATCTCCATAACTACATCCCCATCTACATCCAGGACATCCATCGGCGCAGGGTCTACAACCTCGCCTTCAAAAGTGGCCGCATTCATCAGGCCTGTCGGCCCCATCAAAAAGACCGGTATATCCAAACTCTGAAGAGGACCCTGCCACAACTCCTGACCCACCCGACGGTACCATCCCTCGTATCTATGAGGGATCAAAACGTCATAGCCCTCGTCGACCCATACGGTGCAGCTATACCGCTCATACGAAACTCCGTCCATAATAGGGTACAAAAATACCTGTGTCTCAATCTCCTGAGGGATCCCGTGGCGGACTGGGGAATACGATAAGTCATACCTACGGTCGAGGGTCTGAAATGGCGATCAGCCAAAAATAGGTGAGTCGAAACTCAGTGAACACATGCCTAAACTCAATATAGAATGAAGCATACACCTCAGACTAGAATTTAAATCATCACATGCATATTGTGACCTCAGATCATACAGATGCCAATGCAGATGCTCAATGGTTCACTTGGGGTCCCCGGTGGCTCAATAGCACTGCCGGACCGAACCCCACCGGTGGCTCAATAGCACTTCCGGTCCTGGCCACGTCGTGGACGTCTCAGGCCTGTGCCTCAACCCGTGTCTAATCACACAGAAGTTGGCACCCTTGTCTCTCCAGCTACCCCGTGCCGAGCACGTTCAGGCGCAAGTGCAAGACCGTGGCTCAATTAGCACTGCGATCGGCACCTCCTTATCACCCCGCATTCCCGGTGGCCCCCTAGACACTGCCGGCCGTCCCGCACGGTTCTACGCACTCCGCCAAACGCACATGTCTCATGCCAGTATGCAGATCAATGATGAGCATCACAAAATTCTCAATTGGCCCACCCCGTAAACTCTCATGCAAGTCAACTTTGCCACATGCATTTCCCAAGATTATTCACCAGATTACACAATTCAACTCAAAATAAATCAAATATAATAACCAGGCATTTCACGTTGCAAAAACTCGCATTCCAGGACCCGGTTTCCATTCTAAGTCACCTAGGTTCAAAGGCAAGCAATCTGGCACACAAGGCAATTTCTAAAGTCCACAAAAATTACCAATTGACTCCTATGGTTAGTAATAAATAATCGACATTTACGTCCAAGAAATTTAATATTTTTCGTCATAAAATTTTCCCTACTAGTCCCTAGCATACCCGACATTCTAAGTCAAGTCTAGAAATGTGCTCACCTAAAAATCTGACTTCGAGCTCGGGCCACGGACGACGATGATCGAGCTTCGAGCAAGGCAACTTCAGCCAAGAGGGTGAGGAATTAGCTACAAACAAACAAGGGCAAATCAAGGTCAACTTTGAATCAAAACTGGGAATTTTCCAAGAGGTTTTTCGCTGATCCGCTTCCAGAATATCGAAGTTTGAAGTCTTACGAGTACACAGGCGAAAACGGAGCTCGATTCGACACCGGACGACCCCGAACGAGCCGATTTCCTCCGGGTGCGCGTGCTGGACGCGAGAACCCGAGAAGAAATTCCAGAAAGAGAGAGAGATGGCCGAGAGGAACAAGGATGCAGCAGCAAGTGCAACAAGAATTAGAGGCAGAAAAACAGCAGCAGCAACAGGGGTTCAGCAGTCACAAAGTTCAGTAGCACCAGAAGAAGAGAGAAACACGCAGCAGCGAGGAAGTTGGAGCAGGTCAGCAGTAGACTTTCCAGCTGAAGTCACGCACGGGAAGCAGCTCACCGAGAACTCCCAGCTGCAGCAGAAATGGAAGAAGAAGAACCAGCGGTAGCAGTAACAAACGCTAGGGAAAAGCAACACCGGGAAGAGGAGCAGCAGTTTCAGCAAGTAATGAAGAAATAGAAGGAAATGAAGAAGAAGAAGCTGCTGCAGAAGAAGTCTTACGTGACTAGTAAGTCCAAAAGTGGGTGGCATTGAAATGATTAGAAGTTGTCTGAGTCACATGGAGAAGTGTTGCTTGACCGAGACAAAAGAGATAGGGCAGCCGCAAATTTTCCAAAGGAATGCTCCGCTTAGCAAAGAGAGAATTCTAGACAGCTGAGAGCAAAAGTGTTTAAGGGGCACGTGGGCTTGGGTGAAGTTTTAGCTGAAGAGAGAGGAAAGTGGGTCCAAAATTCATTAACTCTTCTTGTCTGATATGCATAATTGAGGACGTCACAACTCTCCCCTCCTTACAGGAATTTCGTCCCCGAAATTTTCATTCTGTTAACACTACTAATTACACAAACAGGTAGGGTGCTTGCTCCTCATTTCGTCTTCGTTTTCCCACGTTGCGCCTTCTGTTCCATGATGCTCCCAATTACTTTGACCAGGGATATTGTCTTGTTCCGTAGGACGTGTTCTCTTCGGTCCACTATTCGAACGGGCCTCTCTACATACGAGACTCGGTCATCCACTTCAATGACTTCATGATCGAGTATATGGCTCGGGTCCGGCTCGTACTTCCTCAGCATCGAAACATGGAACACATTATGCACTTGAGACAAATTTGGCGGCAAAGCAAGACGATACGCCAATGTTCCAATCCTTTCCAAGATCTCGAATGGGCCTACAAATCTCGGGCTTAACTTTCCCTTTTTCCCAAATCGAGATAGACCTTTCATTGGCGACACCTTCAAAAATACATGATCTCCTACTTGAAATTCCAATGGCCTACGTCGCCTATCTGCATAGCTTTTCTGGCGACTCTGAGCTGTTTTCAGCCTTTCCCTTATCACCTTCACTGCCTCAACGGACTGCTGAACCAACTCTGGGCCTGTTATGCTCCTTTCACCAATCTCGTCCCAGCAGATTGGAGTTCTACAAGCTCTTCCATATAGAGCCTCAAATGGAGCCATTCTGATGCTCTGCTGATAGCTGTTATTGTACGCAAACTCCACCAAGTGCAATTGTTCTTCCCATCCACCTTTGAAATCTATTACGCAGGCTCTCAACATGTCCTCCAATGTCTGAATCGTCCTTTCTGTTTGTCCATCGGTCTGCGGATGATATGCCGTACTATACCTCAACTCAGTTCCTAACGCAGTCTGCAGACTTTTCCAAAATGTCGCAGTAAAGCGAGGGTCACGGTCCGACGTGACGGTAACTGGTACTCCATGCAGACGAACGATTTGTCGTACATATAATTCAGCCAGCTTTTCCAGAGCAAAGTCCTTTCGCACTGCTATGAAGTGAGCAGATTTGGTCAGCCTATCGACCACAACCCAGATCGAATCGTTGCCCCTTTGACTCCTTGGTAAACCAGTCACGAAGTCCATCGTAACATGTTCCCATTTCCATTCTGGAATCTCCAATGGCTGTAGCAATCCTCCAGGTTTGCAATGTTGTGCTTTCACCTGCTGACATGTCAGGCACTTTGCCACGTGTTTGGCCACATCCACCTTCATTCCGTTCCACCAGTAGTGCTGACGCAGGTTCTGATACATCTTCGTGCTACCTGGATGAATGCTATAACTGCTACGATGCGCTTCTGTCAAAATCTCTTCCTTTAATTCCTCATTATTTGGCACGCACAAGCGTCCTTTGAACTTTAGAATTCCATCCTCTGTCACCTGAAACTCTGGTTTTCTCTTTGCCACATCCATAGTTAAGATCTTCTGAATATCAGGGTCCGTAGACTGTAGTTCCTTGATCCTCGAGTGAATTTTCGGTTCGACTCTCAAGGTGGCCATCAGACTCGAGAGGTGCCCTACCTCTATCTTGAATTCCGAGTCTCTTATCCCCTCTAATAACTTCCACTCTTTAACCATCATATGCGCTATACTCGACTTTCGACTGAGTGCATCAGCTACTCTGTTCGCCTTTCCAGGGTGATACAGAATGTCGCAGTCGTAATCCTTCAATAATTCCATCCAGCGACGTTGTCTCAAATTCAGCTCCTTCTGAGAGAATAGATACTTCAGACTCTGGTGGTCCGTATAAATCTGAAACTTTTCTCCAACCAGATAATGTCTCCAGATCTTCAGTGCGAACACTATCGCTGCCAATTCCAGATCATGCGTCGGATAGTTCATCTCATGTGGCCTCAGCTGTCGAGACGCATACGCTACAACCCGTCCATGTTGCATCAAGACACATCCCAGACCTCTTAACGACGCATCACTGTAAATCTCGAATCCTCCAGATCCAGACGGAATAGTTAATACTGGCGCAGTCGTTAGTCTATGTTTAAGCTCTTGAAAGCTTTCTTCACACTTATCCGTCCATTCGAACTTCGTCTCCTTTTTCAATAGACGCGTTAAGGGTCCAGCTATCGTAGAAAACTTTTCCACGAAACGTCTATAGTAACCTGCCAGACCTAAGAAACTTCTCACTTCTGTCACGGTTGTCGGTCTAGGCCACTTTTCAACTGCTTCAATCTTTGACGGATCCACAGCAATTCCTTCTCCAGAAATTATATGTCCAAGAAACGCCACTCGATTAAGCCAGAATTCACATTTACTGAACTTGGCGTAAAGCGAATGTTCCCTTAAGGTCCGTAGAATAATACTCAAGTGCTGTTCATGGTCCTCAGAACTTCTCGAGTACACCAGTATGTCGTCGATGAATACTATTACGAACCGATCTAGGAACTCCTTGAATATCCTATTCATCATATCCATGAAGGCGGCAGGAGCATTGGTCAATCCAAATGGCATGACCGTAAATTCATAGTGTCCATACCTCGTCCTGAATGCCGTTTTCGGTATGTCCTCCTTTCTGATCCTCAACTGGTGATAGCCTGTCCTCAGGTCTATCTTAGAGAACACAGATGCTCCTTGCAGTTGATCAAACAAATCATCTATCCTAGGCAACGGGTACTTATTCTTGACCGTCACCTGATTCAACTGCCGATAGTCAATGCACAGACGCAATGACCCGTCTTTCTTCCTTACGAACAATACTGGAGCACCCCATGGCGAAGCACTTGGGCGAATAAATCCTTTATCCAGCAGTTCCTGCAATTGGACCTTCAATTCCTTCAATTCTGACAATGCCATCCTGTAAGGTGCCTTAGATATTGGCTCTGTCCAGGAGCCAATTCAATTGCAAACTCTACTTCCCTTTCAGGAGGCAGTCCTGGCAACTCTTGCGGGAAGACATCCGGAAAATCACGCACTACAGGCAAGTCTTCAAGCCTTACTTCCTCAACTGATGAATCAGTTACAGAGGCTAGGTATCCTTGGCATCCTTCGTCCATCAATTTAGTCGCTTCCAACGACGATATCCAAGGAATCGAGGTTCCTCCTTGGTTTCCTCGAAATTCAAATCTAGGGTGACCAGTCGAGTTAAACTGAATCACCTTACTACTACAGTCAATTACTGCCCCATGTTTAACTAACCAGTCCATTCCTACTATCACATCAAAGTCAAACATGGGTAGGACAGCCAGATCAATCAGTTCCTCTCTACCACCCAAGGATATCTTACACCCTTGACATCCTAACGAGATGATCATTTTATCCTTTAGTGGGGTGACCACATGCAATAGTGTTTCTAATGGTCTCACATCCATACCAGCCAATGCAACAAATTGTTCAGACACAAACGAATGCGATGCTCCAGGATCAAATAAGGCATACGCAGCATGATCACACAAAAATGGTACCTGTGATCACGCCAGGCGCGTTCTCAGCTTCTCCTCGCGCCATCGCATACACTCTTCCTTGCGCTGGCGGTCGATTCAGATTTTCTTGGGGAGCAGCTATCGCTTGTGGTCCAGCTGGCGGTCTTTGCGGTTGAAACTGCGGTCCACGATTCCTTCTTGGGCAATGCCTCGCAATATGCCCCATTTGTCCACATTCGAAACATGCTCCTGTCTTCCTTGGGCACAAACCGTTCGGATGCCTCTGTCCACAATCGCGACACCTTGCATTACCAAGGGTGTCGATTTTCCCAAGGTTCTTCGAGCTGGAGGGACAAACCTTCTATTATCCATCATTGGCCTTTTTCCAAAACTCCTGTCATCTCGTCTGGGCATGAATCGCGACCCAGATGCGGCGGCTCTTTCATTTATGTCTCTTTTAAACTCCTGAGCCCTTTCATACATCGCTCCATAGTCCCTCAATCCTGCGGTAATCAATCGACTGCGGAGTTCCGGCCTCAATCCTTCACGGAATCTCCTTGCCTTGTCCCAGGCATTCTCTATCATCCTCGGAGCAAACTTGGATAGCCTTGCAAATTCTGCCTCATACTGATCCATTGTCATCTGACCTTGACGGAGTCGTAGGAATTCCTCCATCTTTCTTTCCTGCGCGGCTTCTGAAAAGTATTTCCCATTAAATGCTTCACAAAAGCTATCCAGTTTGGCACTGTACCTTCAGGGAAGACTCTTCCTCGGGTGGCCTTCCACCAATCATCTGCGGTGCCTTGGAGCTGGTAGATAATGCCCTTTCTTCAGTACAGCCTTCACTTCAAACGTTTCTCTGTCCCAAAGGGAGGCTGCTTCAGGTCCTCCCGTTCCATCAATTTCGGTGGATGCAACTTCAGAAATTACTCCACGAGATGAGGTGTCTATTGACCTCCATTGCCAAGAGCATTATTCACATTGGCTCCATGCACGGCAGCTAAAGCGGCCTCAGCAGCTTGGGCACAGTGGCAGCTCTTTCTTCAGCTGCCTGCCCATCAGGTACTGACTTCTGCTAATACCCTCATAATATTTCCAATACTTGGGTTTTCTGCAGCTTGAGCTCCTGTAGCTGGAGCACCTGCAGCTTGAAGTAAGCCCTGAGAGCTTGAGCAACTGAGTCAGACACACTTGCATACTTCCTTGGTCTATTCCTGTTGCTCATTTTCCTTGGTCTGACTCACTTATACCTGCTATAATTCCATCAAGGAATTAAGACTCAAACCACCAATCAAGGTCTAGTAGCTCACATAAAAGGAACTCTAAATTCTAGCAACCACAATGCGCCAGTCAAGAACAGGCATATATGACCAACCCTAGTCCAACTTAGGGGTCTCTCTATATCTAACTACCCCACAATCATCATCCTTATCACTCCAAGTCTCAAATAATCACTTATCGAGCTGACCTTGCTCTGATACCACTCCAAACGGGGATGTCACGCCCCGGACACGTCGAACGCGCGACATCCCTTCGTCTGCCAATTCACTTATCGCATGGCTAACTCTAGCAATGGCCTAGGATTCGCTGCAGCCAAACGCCGACTAACAAACGCGACAACAGAAATGCACTCACCTGACATACACACATACAGGATAGAGAGATAGATAGACGACGACGCAACAAAAATAGTAATATTGTATATTAATAGATTTAATACTATCATCAAAACCTCAAAACAGGGTTCCACTCCCCAAAAGATGAACAGAACCTAAGTCACTCTGTCTCAGCCATGCATCCTCGAGGGGAACTACTCTCCTCCTCTGCAAAGGGAATCCTCTGGATCACTATCACTAGCCATCAGGTCAAGGGGTAACCGATCTCCTTCAATCCGATATAGGTGCAGGCACATCAAAACCTTAAATCGGACCCCTATAAAATAACCCTGACCGACATCCAGGCCTTGTATCGATGGGCATCAGGTGTTCACCTCCCACCTTCCATACTTCAAAAGTGGCCGCATTCATTAGGCCTGTCGGCCCCATCAAAAAGACTGGTATATCCAAACCCTGCAGAGGGCCCTGCCACAACTCCTGACCCTTTCGACTGTACCATCCCTCGTATCTATGAGGGCCAAAACGTCATATCCCTCGTCGACCCATACGATGCAGCTATGCCGCTCATACAAAACTCGTCCATAATAGGGTACGAAAAATACCTGTGTCTCAATCTCCTGAGGGATCCCGTGGCGGACTGGGGGAATACGAATATTCATACCTATGGTCGAGGGTCTAAAATGACGATCAGCCAAAAATATGTGAGTCGAAACTCAGTGAACACATGCCTAAACTCAATATAGAATGAAGCATATGTCCCAAACTAGAAGAAACAATCACACGCATATTGTGACTTCAGATCACACAGATGCAATGCAGATGCTCAATGATTCACTTGGGGTCCCCGGTGGCTCACTAGCCTCTCCGGACAAAACCCCACCGGTGGCTCAATAGCACTTCCGGTCCCGGCACGTCATAGACGTCTCAGACCTGTGCCTAACCGTGTCTAATCACACCGAAGTTGGCACCCTTGTCTCTCCAGCTACCCCGTGCAGAGCACGTTCAGGCGCAAGTGCAAGACCGTGGCTCAATTAGCACTGCGATCGGCACCTCCTTATCAACCGCATTCCCGGTGGCCCCTAGACACTGCCGGGCCGTCCCGCACGGTTCTACGCACTCGCCAAATGCACATGTCTCATGCCAGTATGCAGATCATATGATGAGACATCACAGAATTCTCAATTGGCCCACCCGTAAACACTCATGCAAGTCAACTTTGCCACATGCATTCCCAAGATTATTCACCAGAGCACAATTCACTCAAAATAAATCAATATAATAACTAGGCATTTTCACGTTACAAAAACTCGCATTCCAGGACCCCGGTTTCATCTAAGTCACCTAGGCTCAAAGGCAAGCAATCTAGCACACAGGGCAATTTCTAAAGTCCACAAAAATTACCAATTGACTACTTATGGGCTAGTAGAATTTATCGACATTTCTACGTTTAAGGAAAATATTTTTTTTCGTAAATATCGATAAGTTCTACTAGCCAGAAGAGTAATGGTAATTTTATGTGCACTCTAGAAAATTGCCCTCGTGTTGCTAGATTGCTTGCCTCGAACCTAGGTGAGTGGATGCTGAGTTTAGAATGGAAATTCGGGTCCTGCGAATGGGAAGTTTTGTAAAGTGAAATGCCTGGTTTATTATATCTGATTTATTTTGATGGAAAGGTGTGCTCTGGTGAAACAATCTTGGGGAAACGCATGTGGCAAGTTGACTTTCATCCAGTGTTTACGATGGTGGGCAATTGAGAATCTGTGATGTCATAATTCGAACATCATGATCTGACATACTGGCATGAGGACCATTGTGCATTTGGCGGATAGTGCGTTAGAAACCGGCGGGGACGGCCCGGAAGTGTCTAGGGGGCCACCTAGGGGAATGCAGGTGATAAGGAAGTGCCTGAGCCGATCGTTCTAGTGATAATTTGAGCCATCGGTCTTGCAATTACGCCTTGAAACTTGCTTGCACGGGGTAGCCTGGAGAGAACAAGGGTGCAACTTCGGTTGTTGATTAGACAACGGGTTAAGGCACAGGTCGAGACGTCTATGACGGGACGGGACGGAATGTGTGCTATTGAACCACCGGTGGGGTTTGGTCCGGAAGAACTAGTGAGCCACCGGGGACCCCAAGTGAATCATTGAGCATCTGATTTGCATCTGCGTGATCTGAAGTCACATAATAGTGGATTGTTTAACGTTCTAGTTTGGGGCATATGCTTCATTCTATATTGAGTTTAGGCATGTGTTCACTGAGTTTCGACTTACTATTTTTGGCTGATCGCCATTTAGACCCTCGACCATAGGTATGAATATCGTATTCCCCCAGTCCGCCACGGGATCCCTCAGGAGATCGAGACACAGGTATTTTCGTACCCTGCTGTGGACGGAGTTTTGTATGAGCGGCATAGTTGCATGTATGGGTCGACGAGGGATATGACGTTTTGGTCCCTCATAGATACGAGGGATGGTACAGTCAATGGGTCAGGAGTTGTGGCAGGGCCCTCGCAGGGTTTTGGATATACAGTCTTTTTGATGGGGCGACAGGCCTGATGAATGCGGCCCTTTTGAAGCAAGAGTTGTAGACCTGAGCGATGGATGTCCTGGATGTAGATGGGGATGTAGTTATGGAAATCGAGGAGCAGACGATGTGTTTTCGAGCAGGCAGGTGGCGAGCCTGGATCTCCGAGATCTGAGGAGACTGCCAGAGGAGTTACCTTTGTCTGAGGAGGAGGAGTAGTTCCCATGGGATGCATGGATGAGATTTAGTGACTTTTGGTTTGGCCTATTCCCTTTTTGTTAGTGGCCAACTCAGGTTTTGTGGTTCAGATGATAGTCTTTCCTCCAGGTTGTACAGAACTCTTACTATTATATGTAAATTAAGTTTCTCTATCTCTCTATCCCACATGTATGTTTGTCAGGGGTTGTGCGTTTTCGCTGTCGCATTTGTTAGCCATCGTCTGGCCGCGACGAGTCCTGGGCCGTCGTAGTATTGGCCAGGCGATGAGCGAATTGGCAGGTGAGGGGATGTTGCGCGTTCCGACGGGTCCAGGGCGTGACATCCCCGTTCGGAGTGGTATCAGAGCAAGGTCAGCTCGATAAGAAATTATTCGAGGCTTGGAGTGATAAGTTGACGATTGTGGGATAGTTAGATAGAAAGAGACCCCTAAGTTGGACTAGGATTCGGCATATATGCCTGTTCTTGAATTAGCGCATTTTGTTGCTAGAATTTAGAGTCTTTTTGTGACTACTAGACCTAATTGGCGGTTGAGTCTTCTTCCTGATGGGAATTATAGCATGGTATAAGTGAGTGAGGACCAAGGAAAAATGAGCAAACAGAAATAGACCAAGGAAGTATGCAAGTGTGTCTGGCTCAGGTGCTCCAGCTGTCGAGTATCAGCTAGCAGGTTGCTCAGCTGCAGGAGCTCAAGCTGCAGAAAACCCAAGTATTGGAGATATTATGAGGGTATTGGCAGAAGTCAGTACCTTGATGGGCAGGCAAGCTGAAGAAAGAGCTGCCACTGTGGCCCAAGCTGCTGAGGCGCTTTAGCTGCCGTGCATGGAGCCAATGTGAATAATGCCATGGCAATGGAGGTCGGCAGACACCTCATCTCGTGGAGCAATTTCTGAAGTTGCATCCACCAAATTTGATGGAACGGGAGGACCTGAAGCAGCCTCCCTTTGGACAGAGCAACTGGAGAAAGCGTTTGAAGTGTTGGGATGTACTGGGGAAGAAAGGGTTTCATTAGCTGTCTACCAGCTCCAAGGCACCGCAGATGATTGGTGGAAGGCCACCCGAGGAAGAGTCTTCCCTGAAGGTACAGTGCCGGAATGGACGCTTTTTTGTGAAGCGTTCAATGGGAAATATTTTTCGGAAGCCGCTCAGGAAAGAAAGATGGAGGAATTCCTGCGACTCCGTCAGGGTCAGATGACAGTGGACCAGTATGAAGCAGAATTCGCAAGGCTATCCAAGTTTGCTCCGAGAATGATGAGAATGCCTGGGACAAGGCAAGGAGATTCCGTGAAGGATTGAGGCCGGAACTCCGCAGTCGATTGATTACTGCAGGATTGAGGGACTATGGAGCGATGTATGAAAGGGCTCAGGAGTTCGAAAGAGACATAAATGAAAGAGCCGCCGCATCTGGGTCGCGATTCATGCCCAGACGAGATGACAGGAGTTTTGGAAAAAGGCCAATGATGGACAATAGAAGGTTTGTCCCTCCACCTCGAAGGACCTTGGGAAAATCGACACCTCTGGTAGTGCAAGGTGTCGCGATTGTGGACAGAGGCATCCGAACAGTTGTGCCCAAGGAAGACAGGAGCATGTTTCGAATGTGGACAAATGGGGCATATTGCGAGGCATTGCCCAGGAAGGAATCGGGGACCGCAGTTTCAACCGCAAAGACCGCCAGCTGGACCACAAGCGATAGCTGCTCCCCAAGAAAATCTGAATCGACCGCCAGCGCAAGGAAGAGTGTACGCGATGGCGCGAGGAGAAGCTGAGAACGCGCCTGGCGTGATCACAGGTACCATTTCTTATGTGATCATGCTGCGTATGCTTTATTTGATCCTGGAGCATCGCATTCATTTGTATCTGAACAATTTTTGCATTGGCTAGTATTGATGATGTGAGACCATTAGAAACACTATTGCATGTGGTCACCCCACTAAAGGATAAAATGATCATCTCGTTAGGATGTCAAGGGTGTAAGATATCCTTGGGTGATAGAGAGGAAATGATTGATCTGGCTGTCCTACCCATGTTTGACTTTGATGTGATAGTAGGAATGGACTGGTTAGTTAAACATGGGGCAGTAATTGACTGTAGTAATAAGGTGATTCAGTTTAACTCGACTGGTCACCCTAGATTTGAATTTCGAGGAAACCGAGGAGGAACCTCGATTCCTTGGATATCGTCGTTGGAAGCGACTAAGTTGATGGACGAAGGATGCCAAGGATACCTAGCCTCTGTAACTGATTCATCAGTTGAGGAAGTAAGGCTTGAAGATTTGCCTGTAGTGCGTGATTTTCCGGATGTCTTCCCGCAAGAGTTACCGGATTGCCTCCTAAAAGGAAGTAGAGTTTGCAATTGAATTGGCCCTTGGACAGAGCCAATTCTAAGGCACCTTACAGGATGGCATTGTCGGAATTGAAGGAATTGAAGGTCAATTGCAGGAACTGTTGGATAAAGGATTTATTCGCCCAAGTGCTTTGCCATGGGGTGCTCCAGTATTGTTCGTAAGGAAGAAAGACGGGTCATTGCGTCTGTGCATTGACTATCGGCAGTTGAATCAGGTGACGGTCAAGAATAAGTACCCGTTGCCTAGGATAGATGATTTGTTCGATCAACTGCAAGGAGCATCTGTGTTCTCTAAGATAGACCTGAGGACCGGCTATCACCAGTTGAGGATCAGAAAGGAGGACATACCGAAAACGGCATTCAGGACGAGGTATGGACACTATGAATTTACGGTTATGCCATTTGGATTAACTAATGCTCCTGCCGCCTTTATGGATATGATGAATAGGATATTCAAGGAGTTCCTAGATCGGTTCATAATAGTATTCATCGACGACATACTGGTGTACTCGAGAAGCTCTGAGGACCATGAACAGCACTTGAGTATTATTCTACGAACCTTAAGGGAACATTCTTTACGCCAAGTTCAGTAAATGTGAATTCTGGCTTAATCGAGTGGCGTTTCTTGGACATATAATTTCTAGAGAAGGGATTGCTGTGGATCCGTCAAAGATTGAAGCAGTTGAAAAGTGGCCTAGACCGACAACCGTGACAGAAGTGAGAAGTTTCTTAGGTCTGGCAGGTTACTATAGACGTTTCGTGGAAAAGTTTTCTACGATAGCTGGACCTTAACGCGTCTATTGAAAAAGGAGACGAAGTTCGAATGGACGGATAAGTGTGAAGAAAGCTTTCAAGAGCTTAAACATAGACTAACGACTGCGCCAGTATTAACTATTCCGTCTAGATCTGGAGGATTCGAAATTTACAGTGATGCGTCGTTAAGAGGTCTGGGATGTGTCTTGATGCAACATGGACGGGTTGTAGCGTATGCGTCTCGACAGCTGAGGCCACATGAGATGAACTATCCGACGCATGATCTAGAATTGGCAGCGATAGTGTTCGCACTGAAGATCTGGAGACATTATTTGGTTGGAGAAAAGTTTCAGATTTATACGGACCACCAGAGTCTGAAGTATCTATTCTCTCAGAAGGAACTGAATTTGAGACAACGTCGCTAGATGGAATTATTGAAGGATTACGACTGCGACATTTTATATCACCCTAGAAAGGCGAACAGAGTAGCTGATGCACTCAGTCGAAAGTCGAGTATAGCGCATATGATGGTTAAAGAGTGGAAGTTATTAGAGGGGATAAGAGACTCGGAATTCAAGATAGAGGTAGGGCACCTCTCGAGTCTGATGGCCACCTTGAGAGTCGAACCGAAAATTCATTCGAGATTAAGGAGCTACAGTCTATAGATCCTGATATTTAGAAGATCTTAACTATGGATGTGGCAAAGAGAAAACCAGAGTTTCAGGTGACAGAGGATGGAATTCTAAAGTTCAAAAGACGCTTGTACGTGCCAAATAATGAGGAATTAAAGGAAGAGATTTTGACAGAAGCCCATTGTAGCAGTTATAGCATTCATCCAGGTAGTACGAAGATGTATTAAGAACTTGCGTCAGCACTACTGGTGGAACGGAATGAAGGTGGATGTGGCCAAACACGTAGCGAAGTGCCTGACTTGTCAGCAGGTGAAAGCACAACATTGCAAACCTGGAGGATTGCTACAGCCATTGGAGATTCCAGAATGGAAATGGGAACATGTTACGATGGACTTCGTGACTGGTTTACCAAGGAGTCAAAGGGGCAACGATTCGATTGGGTTGTGGTCGATAGGCTAACCAAATCTGCTCACTTCATAGCAGTGTGAAAGGACCTTGCTCTGGAAAAGCTGGCTGAATATATGTTCGACAAATCGTTCGTCTGCATGGAGTACCAGTTACTGTCACGTCGGACCGTGACCCTCGCTTTACTGCGACATTTTAGAAAAGTCTGCAGACCGCGCTAGGAACTGAGTTGAGGTATAGTACGGCATATCATCCGCAGACCGATGGACAAACAGAAAGATGATCAGACATTGGAGGACATGTTGAGAGCCTGTGTAATAGACTTCAAAGGTGGATGGGAAGAAACAATTGCACTTGGTGGAATTTGCGTACAATAACAGCTACCAGCAGAGTATCAGGATGGCTCCATTTGAGGCTCTATATGGAAGAGCTTGTAGAACTCCAATCTGCTGGGACGAGATTGGTGAAAGGAGCATAACAGGCCCAGAAACGTTCAGCAGTCCGTTGAGGCAGTGAAAGTGATAAGAGAAAGGCTGAAAACAGCTCAGAGTCGCCAGAAAAGCTATGCAGATAGGCGACGTAGGCCATTGGAATTTCAAGTAGGCGATCATGTATTTTTGAAGGTGTCACAATGAAAGGTCTATCTCGATTTGGGAAAAAGGAAAAGTTAAGCCCGAGATTTGTAAGCCCATTCGAGATCTTGGAAAGAATTGGAACATTGGCGTATCGTCTTGCTTTGCCGCCAAATTTGTCTCAAGTGCATAATGTGTTCCATGTTTCGATGCTGAGGAAGTACGAGCCGGACCCGAGCCATATACTCGATCATGAAGTCATTGAAGTGGATGACCGAGTCTCGTATTAGAGAACCCGTTCGAATAGTGGACCGAAGAGAACACGTCCTACGGAACAAGAAAATACCCTGGTCAAAGTAACTTGGGAGCATCATGGAACAGAAGAAGGCGCAATGTGGAAAATGAAGACGAAATGAAGTGCAAGCACCCCTACTTGTTTGTGTAATTAGTAGTGTTAACAGAATGAAAATTTCGGGGACGAAATTCCTATAAGGAGGGGAGAGTTGTGACGTCCTAAGAACTATGCACATAAAGACAAGAGATTGATGAATTTTGGACCCTTCTTGACTCTTCTCCACTCAAACCCACGTGCCCCTACCTTTTCTTTCCTCCTTTCCTATTGCCAAGTCAAATTGCAGCTTGCCACGTTGCCCCCATAATCAGCTCTTCTTTTCCTATGCAATTGAGACAAATGTGATGATTAGTCGGCCACTAACGTTTGCTGTTCATGGAGGAAATCTGCTTCAGCTTCTTCTTCTTCTTGTCCTCTCTAGTGTTCTTCGTCGAAAATCTGCTGGTCCTCCTTCATGCTGTGCTGCGCGCCACCTTCTTCTCGGCCACGTGAACCTGCACTGCGATCTTCTTCTTTCTTGGCTGTCTTGCTCGACGTCCCTCTGCGTCCTCAGCTTCTTCTGCTTCCGAATTTTCGACTGGAAATTTCTGCTGCCATTTTTGCTCGGTTGCTCCCTCTTGCCGTTTTTGCTGCGTCTGTCTTCTTCATTAACTCCCTGCAGCTGCTGGAAATTTGTTACTGCTGCCCTCTACACCTCTTCTCGGCCACATCTTGTTCGTGTTTGCTGCTGCCTCTCCTCGCGACTCAGCCACTTGCAAATTTACTTTGTCCAACCTTCATTCGCGCTCGGCCTCTCTCGAACTTCTTCTCGGGTCTCGCGTCCCTGCACGCGCACCCAGGAGGAAATCGACTCGTTCGGGTCGTCCGGTGTCTGAATCGAGCTCGTTTTCACTGTGTACTCGTAAGACTTCAAACTTCGATATTCTGGAAGCGGATCAGCGAAAAACCTCTAGAAAATTCCCAGTTTTGAATCAAAGTTACCCTGTTTTGCCCGTGTTGTTTGTAGCTAGTCCTCACCCTCTCGGCTGAAGTTGCTTTGCTCGAAGCTCGATCATCGTTGTCCGTGGCCCGAGCTCAAACTCGGATTTTTATGTGAGCACATTTCTAGACTTGACTTAGAATGTCGGGTATGCTAGGACTAGTAGAGAAAATTTTATGACGAAAAATATTGAATTCCTTGAACGTAGAGTATCGATAAATTGCTACTAACCATAAGAGTAATATGGTAATTTTTGTGGACTCTAGAAATTGCCCTGTGTGCTAGATTGCTTGCTGAACCTAGGTGACTTAGAATGGAAACCGGGTCATGGAATGCGAGTTTTTGTAACGTGAAATGCCTGGTTTTATATCTGATTTATTTTGAGTGGAATCGTGTGCTCTGGTGACAATCTTGGGAAACGCATGTGGCAAAGTTGACTTGCATGAGCGTTTACGGGGTGGACAATTGAGAATTCTGTGATGTTCATCATGATCTGCATACTGGCATGAAACATGTGCGTTTGGCGGAGTGCGTAGAAACGTGCGGGACGGCTCGGCCAGTGTCTAGGGGGCCACCGGGAATGCGGGGTGATAAGGACTAGGATCGATCGCAGTGCTAATTGAACACGATCTTGCACTGCGCCTGACGTGCTCGGCACGGGGTAGCTGGAGAGACAAGGGTGCCAACTTCGGTGTGATTAGATAAGGTTGAGGCACAGGCCTGAGGACGTTTATAACGTGGCGGGACCGAAAGTGCATTGAAGCCACGGGGGATTTGGTCCGGAAGAGCTAGGGAGCCAACGGAGGACCCCAAGAGAACCATTGGCATCTGCATTGCATCTGTGTGATCTGAAGTCACAAT